>JAUCBL010000440.1:12500-15000 GCA_033807585.1 Hydrophis major
ATAGATTGATAGATAGATAGATAGAAAGATAAACATTGAAATAGATAGATAGATAGATAGATAGATAGATAGATAGATAGATAGATAGACAGACAGAGAGATGGATATTTTGAGATAGATAGACAGACAGACAGACAAACGGACAAATGGACATTTTGATATGGATAGATAGATAGATAGATAGATAGATAGATAGATAAATACATAGATAGATAGATAAAGAGATAGACAGACAGACAGACAGACAGACAGACAGACAGACAGACAGACAGACAGATAGATAGATAGATAGATAGATAGATAGATAGATAGATAGACGGAATGGATAGATAGATAGACGGAATGGATAGATAGATAGATAGATAGATAGATAGATAGATAGATAGATAGATAGATAGATAGATGGATTGATGGATACATAGACAGACAGACAGACAGATAGACTGATGGATGGATGGAATCGATAGATAGATAGATAGATAGATAGATAGATAGATAGATAGATAGATAGATAGATAGATAGATATACACAGATAGATTGATAGAGATAGATAGATAGATAGAGAAAGATAGATAGATAGAGATAGATAGATAGATAGATAGATAGATAGATAGATAGATAGATAGATAGATAGATAGATAGACAGACAGACAGACAGACAGACAGACTGATGGATGGAATGGATAGATAGATAGATAGATAGATAGATAGATAGATAGATAGATAGATAGATAGATAGATAGATAGATAGATAGATAGATTGATAGAGATACACAGATAGATTGATAGAGATAGATAGATAGATAGAGAAAGATAGATAGAGATAGATAGATAGATAGATAGATAGATAGATAGATAGATAGATAGATAGATAGATAGATAGACAGACAGACAGACAGACAGACAGACTGATGGATGGAATGGATAGATAGATAGATAGATGGATGGATGGATGGATGGATGGATGCATAGATAGACAGATAGATAAAGAGATAGACAGAGAGATGGATGGAATGGATAGATAGATAGATAGATAGATAGATAGATAGATAGATAGATAGACAGACAGACAGACAGATAGATATTTTTAGATAGATAGATATTGAAATAGATAGATAGACAGACCGAGAGATGCACATTTTGATGTAGATAGATTGAAAGATTGACAGAAAAACGTTGAAATAGATAGATAGATAGATAGATAGATAGATAGATAGATAGATAGATAGATAGACGGATAGACTGATGGATGGATGGAATGGATAGATAGATAGATAGATAGATAGATAGATAGATAGATAGATAGATAGATAGATAGATAGATAGATAGATAGATAGATAGATAGATGGATAGAAAGACAGACTGATGGATGGATAGAATGGATAGATAGATAGATGGATGGATGGATAGACAGACAGATAGATAAAGAGATAGACAGAGAAACAGAGAGATAGATAGATAGATAGATAGATAGATAGATAGATAGATAGATAGATAGATAGATAGATAGATAGATAGATAGACAGACGGATGGAATGGATAGATAGATAGATAGATAGATAGATAGATAGATAGATAGATAGATAGATAGATAGATAGATAGATAGACAGATAGACAGACAGACGGATGGAATGGATAGACAGATAGATAGATAACCATTGAAATAGATAGACAGATGGATATTTTGAGATAGAGAGAGAGATAGACAGACAGATAGACATTGAAATGGATATTTAGATACATAGATAGATAGATAGATAGATAGATAGATAGATAGATAGATAGATGATAGATAGAAGACAGATGGATATTTTGAGATAGCTAGATAGATAGATGGATCAATAGCTAGATAGATAGATAGCTAGATAGCTAGATATAGACAGATAGATAGATAGATGGATAGGCAGACAGATGGATGGAATGGATAGATAGATAGATCGATCGATGGATAGGCAGATAGATGGATGGAATGGATAGATAGATCGATAGATAGCTCGATAGACAGATAGATAGATCAATAGATGGACAGATAGATAGATAAGGAGATAGACAGACAGACAGACAGATGGATGGAATGGATAGGTAGGTAGGTAGGTAGATAGATACATAGACAGACAAACAGATAGACAGACAGATGGAATGGATAGATAGATAGATAGACAGACGGACAGACGAATAGACTGATGGATGGATGGATGGAATGGATAGATAGAAAGATAGATAGATAGATAGATAGATAGATAGATAGATAGATAGATAGATAGATAGATAGATAGATAGAAAGATAGATAGATAGATAGATAGATAGATAGATAGATAGATAGATAGATAGATAGATAGATAGATAGATAGATAGATAGACGGACAGATAAAGAGATAGACAGAGAGACAGAGAGATGGATGGAATAGATTAGATAGATAGATAGATAGATAGATAGATAGATAGATAGATAGATAGATAGATAGATAGACAGACAGAGAGATGGAATGGATAGAT
>JAUCBL010000443.1:0-64917 GCA_033807585.1 Hydrophis major
AAAAATTTGAATCCCACCCCAGCATGGAACTGAGAAAAGATTTCAGCATTAAGTGATAACCAGCTGGTTCCTTCTCATGACCCCATTGACACGCATTTCTCCCCTCTTCTTACACCCATAATTTTAAGATGTGATATCAGAACAATCTTGATAATTTCAGGTGAACTGAAAGCCTTGGAGCTGCTTCCTAGGAGCAGAAGGCCCATTGCTCCATCCCAGGGAGGGTGAAAGGGAGGCATGGGGAGCTCTGGCCATGTCCGGCTTCCTTAAGAGCCTCCCAGATTATGAACCAGCCCCTTCAGGGGATACTTTTCCCCAAGCAGGACAAGAGGAAGCTTCTTTCCCCCAATGGGACCAAAAGGACCTCCACCCACTCACGATTCAATCCCATCCAATACAGTCCAAGCCTGGATTCAGGCCCCGGTGAGCAGAATTGCCGCCTTCGTTGCTATTCTGGGCACAAGGAGCAAACAACCAGAAGCTACTAGGGACACATTCCCCAGCCCTTGTGGGATTCTTACTCGTTTGATGGAGACCCTAAATTTTACATGGTCCACAAAATGGAACAATATCGAAGCCTCCTCAGCAGCCTAAGGGAAAAAATCTGGTTTCTACTGCCCAGATTCAATTCTCGGTGAAGGTCAACCACCTTTGCGGAATATCATCAGCCCTCTTGAAATGGGACCTCAGGCTTTGGAAAACAGAGAGAAGACAGCAAAACTTTCTCCTACCTTGTTGAGCACCTTTAGCCGTGAAAGGATATCTTTCTCGATATAAAGTCTCTGTCTTACAAAATACGCCACAGTCTCTTCCCTGGGATCATCCCTGGGAAGAACAAAGAAGCCTGAAATGAACACATCTGCTGCTACCTCTCCATTTGGGTCCATGTAGAGTTCAAAGTTCGAAATATTGACAAACTCATTCTTCTCCAGGAAAGGATGGAACTAGAATGGGAACATGCAGCAATTTTTAAAGCAGAAAACTTTGTTTCTTATCCCAGACGCTTTTTCACATTTGAATCTTTCTTCTGTAGTTGTCTAATTTACAGACATGCTTCATTTGGAAAATGGGTGTTGCCACTATCTTACAAGTGAAGGGAAAAAGTTCACAAAAATTTGTTGAACATATTTTGACAATATAGATTTTGACAAAATACAGTTGAACAACAGAAAAAAGGAGATTTATGAACTCCCTGAAAGCAACAGGTTGGTTATCAGAAACACGGATTTGTCAAGAAGAAAATTGTCAGGGTGATCCTCTCCCAGGAAGCCCAGACAGGAAATCTGAGCTAGGCCCATTTCACTGTAATGCTGCACTGACAGGATTTGGGGAGTCAGAAAGTACAAATCTCCCACCGACCCTTTTTTTTAATGCAGCTGTAGGTTTCCTCCTCTTATCTGCTTCTTCCCCAGGCAGAATCTCTTCTCCACCCCCCAAAAGTCATTCCCTCCTATCACTGCCCTTTCTCAGTGGGTTGTGGGAAAGGGGGGAATATAACTTATGTGCTCTATGCAAGTCATCCTCACATATTATTTCATTTCCTAAATATATTATGCTGATATAACTTGATCTCAGGAAAGAGTAAAAAACAATTTTGTGATGTGATCAGAAACCCAGTTAAGTGAGGGGTGGATGGTATGATAATTAAGTGGATAAAAACTGATTTAAAAATGGTACTCAAATAATCTTTAGTTTTTTTAATCTTTGTCATGGAAGTGGGAAGATACAACATTTTGTCGTTAAGTCATCAATTTTTCTATGTTATTGTTAATATAATAGTGTTGATAAATCACTATTATACAAGATTTATAACAATTCTCAGGCAAATATACTTTTATGTTATTTAAACATTACCAACTTTCCAGAAAAATATTTGTGATTTCCTCCTAGAAAAAACTGTATGACTAAAAAGCAACAGAAAACTATCTGGGTTTTAGGATTTGATAAATTATAGTATCTCATACAAGAACATTATTGATGCACTGGATGAAGGATTGTGCCAATGTTGATAAGTATGTAAGGGACCTAGTTTGGTCTACTGGTTAAGCCCCCAAAGTAGAAAGCAAGAGGATGTGAGTTCAAGTACCACCTTGGTCATGAAGCAGGCTGGGGGATTTGAGGCCAATCTCTCAGCCCAACTCAACTCACAGGGTTGTTGTGGGGAAAATGAACACACAACTACTCATTGGTACTTAGCTCCTGTGGCTTCTGCAGGGAAGGGCTTTTAAGGAAGGGATTTTAAGTTAGTGCACTTAGTGAACTCAAACAAGGTCTGAAAGATCTGAAATCCAACAAGATGGGGCTGCTCTTCCCAAGAATGTTTATTTGAGCAGCCTTTAGAGCAACGAGATATTTATATCGAATAACCCTGCCAAAAGTCCAAAGGGAATTAACCTCTGAGAGATGCAACGGAGTTCCCAGAGCCGTTTCAGGGGGCCAATACAAAGAAAGAGCACCTGAGCTGAGACTGGGCCCCTGAAGACAAGGGGCCACTCAAACTACAGCTCATGCAGAGGTGGTATTCAACCGGTTCTCACCGGCTCAGGTGAACCGGTGGACACCCCTGATTGGCTACACTCCCGAACCGGGTCTCCCTATTGTCCCAGTCGCTCTCCTATCTTTCCCTACCACATGGTGGCTGTGGCGCAGATCAGGCAGATGTCCCAGGGCTGTTGCACCTACACACTGTGTGTGCAGCCGTGCATGTGATACTGATGCAGTGGACACGTGGAGCAGCCCTGGGACATCTGCCTGCCTGACCGCCTTCCCGGATCATGTTTTCTTCCTTCTCCCAGCGGATGCGCCTCTTCCAGCCCAGCCCGCCCCAGCCAGCCAGCAGGTGGGTGCGCGGTTGTCCTGGGGCTTCTCGCCCCCCCTTGTCATGATATGCCTACAGGAGCCCCTAAGGGCAGCCAAGCCGAGAGCTGCCATTCCCAGGCTTCTACTTTCCCGTGCTTGGTCGACGCCTCTTCACCTTGCCTGAAGCGGCTGGCCCTGCCCCTCACCCTCCCCTCCCTCACCTGGCCTGAGAAGGGAAGGGGGACGGTGGGGGATAGCGAAGAGGCCGGGTCCCTATTTTCCCCTCTCTCTTCCCTATTCTCTATGTCTGTGTGTGTGTGTGTGAGACAGAGAGAGAGAGAGAGAGAGAGAGAGAGCGGGGGGGGGGGGCAAGAGAAGAAAGAAAGAAAGAGGGAGAGAAAGAGAGAAAGAAAGAGAGGGAGAATGGAGAAAGTGAATGAGATATATGGATGGATAGATAAATACATGGAAGTAGGGAGGGAGAGAGAGAGAAAAAAAGGAGAGGAAGTTAGGACACAAACCCTGGTTTCAGAAGATTCTTTGAAGCAATACCACAATCTAGGGCTGGCATGCAATGAATCTCGGAGGTCATCTAGTCCAATCCCCTGCTCCAGCAGGAGATCCTTACAGAATCAAAGAATAGCAGGGTTAGAAAGCTCTCTCTCTCTCTGTGTGAGTGAGTGTGTGTGCATGTGTGTTTGTGTGTTTCTGTTTATGGTTGTCAAAACTCCAGAAAAAGGACAAGTAGCTCTGGGGAGATCAGTCATAAATTAGAACACTTGCTATGTAACCAGTCATTAAGCGAGGACCAATTGTATTTGCCAGTCACATGGCCACCTGGCCAAGCCCACTCAGTCATGTGGCCGCAAAGCCACGCCCATCTGGTCATGTGACCACCAAGCCACACACACAAATTCAAGCCATGCCCACAGAACCAGTAGTAAAAAAATTTGAATCCCACCAGTGAGTTCACAGCCTGCGATGCGGCATCTCCTATCAGGACTCAGGGATTCACTTTGTGACGCCCCTCCTAACAAAATATCTGGGAAATTCAGAACTCTTTTATGTGCAACTGCAGTTATCAGATCAGTAGGAAGGAATTTCTCTGAATGGGGCCAAATTCTGTTCTGCCATAACGCAAAATTATGTAATTATTTATTTAGGACATTTATATTGCCACATATTCGCACATGACTCAGCATTAGGCAGACTCTAACTGACCCTTGACTGTTGTTTATTTTTATTTTTCTCCATTATGATTATTATTAATTATAATGCTGGTCTCTGACTGTACTAAAAGTGGACTGGATGAAGGAGGAAGCTGTGTTGGAGACATTTGCCATCTTGAGTTATGTGTAAATAAATACATGTTTAAAAAAACAATCTCAAAATCTTGTTCTTGACTGCAACCTGAAACTGAGTCTTGAGAGAAGACAAGGAGGAGATTATGAGAACAGCTTCTCCAACTTACAAAATCTCTCAGTTGGACAAGGGAGGATTCAACACTCTTCCAATGATGGAAGGAAGTGTTGGGAGTAGTTAAAACCCTTCTCATTCCTAGGAAAATGAAATATTTTAGGATTTTCAAAAAAGGGAGAATATATTTCCCCTAAAAAGAAAAGTAGAAACTCAGAGAGGCTGAAACTCAGCCCCCCTCCCACCTTTGCTAATGGACCATTACTCTGGCCTAGGTCACTCTATTTTACATAACAAAGATCTACTCCAGGTAAAGCTATATAGGAATTGCCCAAAGCCATCACCATCATCCAGCAAAGACTCAACCAAGCCTGGGACTTAGGACAGCCTACAGAGTTGCCCCTGCATGGCCCCATGGGAGCCTAACAACCGATCAGAATACAAGCTCAAATTCAAATCCCAACAAAGGGCATCAAACAATTGCACTCTTAGCATCTCAGCCCTTCTTTCCTCAACCAAGGCATGTGCTCCTGTCCACCATTAAACCATCTTCCAAGCAGTCACTATGTTTCCAGCGTTTTTCTTCCCCACTTGGAATTGAACCCAGAAGGAGATTTCTTCCAACAGAGGCTAGACAGAAATTTCAGATTTGCTCCCTGTTATTCCGGAGCGTCAGACAAGAGCAATTAGATGGTGCAAATCTCTTGACCTTTTGCAGCACAAGAAGGTTGAGATGTTCCCCTCCTTCTCCTTTGGGTTCCTTCTCCAAAAGGATCTCAGATTAATGGATCCCTATCGGGACCCCCCCATACCTTCCACGGCTGCAGCCTCGGAGCCCCCAACCTCTTTTCTCCCTGCTTCCTTCCCCTCCTTGATCTGGAGGAATAAGCGGCATTCATGGCCTGGGCCAGAGTCTGAATGATACTGTAGCGATGAGAGTTATTTATGATCCGTTTCCTGTTCCTTTTCTCCTGGGTCTCCAGTGGGGCTTTCTGGGTGCATCTTCTGCGGCCTTTAACAGAAAAGATGTGCTTGGAAAGGGAACAGCGAAAATAATTATCTTGAAACGGATCTTCCACAAAGAAATGGGGTTCAAAGGCAGCATCTGTTGGCCTTGTTTTTGACCGATAACCAAAACTCAAAATACTATGGGTGTATCTGAGAGGTATGTGCTTCTTTATTTTATACAGTGCAAAATTTGTGAGGATCCAGACTTTCCCTTCAATGGGTCCTCGCAAATGCATAAGTGCTTCATAGAAAGGAATAATTCTTTTCCAGATGGATGTAAATTCTATAAAGTGAACAAAGACATTGATTTGTCTCCACTTAGAGAGGGCCTCCCTGAGGGGTGCTATTTGTCCAGTTGTTGAAAATCGTTGTGATACAACCGCATAAATTCCATTCCTGACAAGCATCAGAGGGAAAGTCCTCATGAAATTCTCTCCATTCTCTGTGTCTGAAGCAAAGAGGCCAATCAGGGTCCATCTGAAATGGAGGAGCAGCTGGACAATTGCTGGGTAGTGGAATCCTTCTTTGGAGAGCATCTGGTGGAAAAGAGGGAATCTCCTTTTATCACTCAGAGCCTCTGAAGGCATTAGAGCAGTGATCTGAAAAAGTAATGAAGAATGCTGTGTTATAATGTAGTCCAGATCAACTCCAAAATATTACTTATTGACAAACCAAATTTTGTTTTGATGAATATATAAGAATAGTTTGTTCCTTAGTCACGGTTTAAAATATTTAAGACAGAATATTAACAAGATTGTCTATAAAAATGGAACGCAAAATCACATAAACAAAAAAACCGATAAAAAATGCAATGTAAATTTCTGTGTCACCCATACAATTCCAAATAGTAGATTCAAATTTGCAGATATTAGATAAAATGTCTGGATCAAAGATATAGGGCTGTATTATATGCTATTTTTGAGTACTAAAACCTCTTTCTCAGCTTCTATATCCCAAATTCTTTGTGAAGCAATTTTTCGGCTTCTTCTCTAGATGTACAAGAGCAAAACTGCTAACAGAATAATTATGAGTACATGAAATGGATACATATAAGAAAAATAAAAAGAAATAGTAGGACAGTGACGGTAGGCACATTGGTGCGCTTATGCACGGCCCCTACAGACCTCTTAGGAAAGGAGTGAGGTCAATCATAGACAGTTGTACAATCCAATAAGTCTTTAATTGAAATTTTGTCTGTTTTGGGACTATATGTCTGTTTCATCACTTTAATTTTAACCCAATAATTATATACCCTGAATGTATACAAAGCACAAATTGTGTAAATTAACAATTAGGATCTGAACTCCTTTTATCCATCCCAAAGATACTCTTCTTGGTCTGAATATTTTTTATACATAGACAGGACTATTGGCAATTTGATTCCAATTGGATAAGGCAGATATTACTGATATGTGATGATGAACATACTAATGGAGGACCTCAAAACCTGGATAGTTTTTCAATAGTAGAATATTCAGTAGAATATCCTCTAGGGACCTTATGGCTCTTCAGGCCTTTAATGGTCAATTTGAAGATGAACATTGTTAGAGATAACATTGTTTTACCCTAACTGTTTTAGGTAAATAATAATATGTAATCATAGTTTATATGTTAAAGTGTCTGCAATTTTAACTGTGGGATAGTAATGAAGGGAGTGGTTGTGAAAGCACTTTAAAAGAAGCAAGACTGCAGCTTGCTCGCTCTCTGGCTTTGATGATCCCTGATTACTGCAAGGACTCAAGACTGCATTGCTCGAACGGGAGAGAAAACAAAGGACTGACTTGTAAGTGAACTGACATAGGATATTCTAAACGGACTTTGCTAACTGAATATCCCTGAATGGACTGACTAAATGATATATGACTATTGGACTGTTATTTTGACTATGCTATGAACTCATAATGGAATAAACTATATTTTTGATAGCACAAGCGTATCTGTTATTTTTACTGTATCTTAATAAACATATAAGCTTAGCTCACTCATTTATCTGTGTGCCTATCTGACTAACGCTGCACATTCTGTTTAGCTTGTCTCCCTAACCCTGGTTGGGGAAACCAGGCTTAACACTGGTTATGGGCCCAGAGGCTGCAAAGTCAGTTTAACTAGGATAAAACAGATTTATGTAAAAGTGAGAGTTTGTGTTGTTGTACATTACAGTAAACAGACAGCTGTGTTTTATTAATTATAGTTTTATATCCATATAAGAAAACATGGCACAAGTCAATCAACAAAGTTTGTCCCTTATATCCAAGCTGGATGGAACAAACTATGTATCATGGTCTATGAAATGTAGTCTGCTTCTACGAAGAGAAGGTTTGTGGAATATAATTGAAAATCCACCAAACGTAGAAGAATGGGATACAGAGGATGATGAAGATAGATTAAAGATAGAAGAATTTATGCATAAAAATCAACAAGCTATTTGCATAATTGCTTTAACCTTCACTGATCAACAGCTTGTTTATATCCACGGAGAGAAAACAGCTGTTGGGTGTTGGCAGAAGCTGAAGAGGATTTATGTTCGAGATAATGTTGGTGCTCACATAAATCTTACACGGAAGCTTTTCAGTACACATCTCCAAACAAATGGTGATATGCTGAGTCATTTGAAAACTATGCAAAGCATTTTTCAAGAACTGCACGAGAAAGAGCTTATTTTCTCTGAACTACACCAAGTCTACATAATTCTATCTTCTCTTGATGAAAGTTATGATAACTACGTAACTTCCCTTGAAATATTGCCAAAGGAAAGTTTAACTTTAACTGACATAACTGGCAGATTGATTGAAGAGGCCAGAAGAAGGCTTGAAAGAGACGAGTTAAGGAGGCAGCAACCTCAAAAAGAAGATAATGAATCTCCTACTGCATATGCAATTAAAAAGTGTTTTAATTGTGGAGGAAGAGGACATTTGGCAAGATTTTGTAAAAAAGCAAAGCGCCAGAACGCTGGCCAGAATACTAAAAGTCATCAAAAGATAAATAAAAATTTAGAGTTCGCCATGTATACTAACGGAGCTGTAAAAAATAATTTATGGGTGGTTGACAGTGGAGCATCCCAATGTATAACAAATGATAACAAAAATTTTATTAAAATGTCCAAGAGTACACAGCAGATATCGTTAGCCAATGGCTGGAAACTGAAAGCTAAAGGTCAAGGTATAGCATATTGTTCTTTTATAAAAGAGAATGTAAAAATGTTATATGTACCACAACTTCAGTTTAATTTAATTTCAGTTAGAATTTTGGTTAAACTAGGATATGTAGTTACATTTAGGGGAGATAACTGCATAATTGAAAAACAAGATAAGAAAATTACTGCATCTTTAAGAGGTGAATTATATGTGTTAAATGATGATGGTTTAAAGGTGGCTAACACGGTTTATGAAAATAAGAAACCTCATGATGAATGTATTCACTTGTTACATCGAAGGCTAGGGCATTTAAATTTTAAAATGCTTAGGAAAACTGTTGAATTATCTAAGGGAATAAGTTTAAAACCTTGTAATAAGTATTTGCAATGTAATATTTGCAATCAAAGCAAAGCCAGGGTCACACCGGCTAATAGAGTTGATGGATTTACTACCAAAGAACCTTTAGAAGTAGTATTTGCAGATTTAATAGGTCCGAAAAAACCAAGTGTAGGAGGAGCTCGTTACATATTAAGTATAATGGACCACTATTCTAGATATGGGTTTTGCTATTTAATGAAAAGCAAAACTGAAACGTATCAAAATCTCTTTAATTGGATAAAATTTGCTGAAAGAAAAACTAAAAAGAAATTAGTAACTCTTATAACAGATAATGGTACAGAATTTACAAATAATAAATTCCAGAACAGACTAAGAATGTTAGGTATTCAACATAAAAAGTCTGCACCATATAGGCCACAACATAATGCCTTTATAGAGAGAAGAGGCCAAACATTACAATCAATGACATGAACTATGATGTCTGATTCAGGATTACCTGACAATTTGTGGGGAGAAGCAATAATGTGTGGTAATCATATATTAAATAATGTTGTTAATTCAACAACAGGTGAATTACCATTCACATTGTGGCATGGTACAAAACCTGATTTAAGTTACATGCACACATTTGGAGCACCAGCATGGGTGCATATCCCTTCACAACTTAGACAAAAAGGACAGCATAGAGCTAAAAGATTATATTTTGTAGGATATACATCTAATCATAGATCTTATAGATTCTGGGAACCAGGTACATCTAGAGTTTACACCAGTGCTAGTGCAAAATTCCTAGAACATGTAGGATGGAATAGATTAGAGCAAGATTTAAATAATGAAGTAATTATTGAACCCTACAAAAGGCAGAAAGATCAGACTAGTTATAAGAAGAGTCCAATTAAAGAAGAAGTCCATGAAGAGCAAATAGGACCAGAGGAAACAGTTGATCAGGAAGAGTTAGATAATCAAGAAGAGTTAATAAATGAAAGTCCACCTGTAAGTCCTGTAATACCTAGACGTACTACACGTGTAACTAGACCACCTGATAGGTATCAAGCAAGTAGTTTGCCAAGTAACTAAAGTTCCAACTAGTGTAGATGAACTTAAGATGTATCCTGCTAAGTATCAGGAGAATTGGCAAAAGGCAATGGAAAAGGAACTAAATTCATTAAAGGTAATGAAAGTTTATGAAGATGCTAAATTACCTCCAGGAGAAAAATCCATTGGGTGCAAATGGATATTTAAAATAAAAACTGGATATGATGGGACTGTTACCCATAAAGCTAGATTGGTAGCTCAGGGATTTCATCAAACTGCATCTGATTACGATGAAGTTTTTGCACCAAGTCTTAAAGCAACATCTTTAAGAGCAGCATTAGTGTGGGCAGCTAAGAAAAACTATGTCATTAACCATTTAGATGTAGAAACTGCCTATCTGCATGCACCATTGCAGCACACTATATATTTAAGAAAACCAGTAGGTATAAAAGACAATAAAGTAAATAGTAATGATTGTTGGAAACTCAAAAAGAGTCTTTATGGGTTGAAACAATCTGGGTTTGAGTGGAACCAATATATTGTGAAAGAGTTAAACAATATAGGTTTTAAATCTGGTTTAGCAGATCCATGTGTGTTTAAAAGAGAAAATAATGGAACGGTGTCATTATTGTTATTATTTACAGATGATATTGCTTTGATAACTAAGACTAATAATGAAGCTAATAAGATTATATCATTATTAGCCAAAAAGATAAAATTAAAGCATTTAGGTGAAATTAAAAAGTATCTAGGATTGACAATTAACAAAACAAAAAAATGGTTTTAAGATATCTCAAGAAGATAAAATTTGCCAATTAATTAAAACTTTTAAAATGGAACTTTGTAAACCGGCAAAGACTCCAATGAGTCAGGAAGTTTGCCAAACTGATGATCAAAGTCCCAAATTTGATAAGTCTATATATCAATCTTTGATTGGTAGCTTATCATATATAAGCAATTGGTCTAGGCCAGATATAGCTTATAGTGTAAATCAGCTGGCACGTTTTAATTCAGATCCACATCAATGTCATTGGCAATCATTAAAGAGAATTTTAAGATATCTTAAAGGAACAATGAACCATGCATTGTATATAGAACCAAAGGGTGATTTGAGTCTTAGTGCCTATGCAGATGCAAGTTTTGCAACTGATATAAACACAAGAAAATCAACATCTGGGATGGCTATATTATTTAGTAAGACACTAATAGGATGGAGGTCAATCAGACAACAGCATATCAGCTTGTCCACGATGGAAGCGGAATTTTCATGTCTGTCATTACTATGCACTGACTTAATTCTGTACAAACAGTTATTATTAGACATGGGTATAACTGTTAAAGATTCTATTATTGTGTACGAGGACAACCAAGCAGCTATAAAGTTAGCTACTAGTATTGCTGTTAAAACTAGATCAAAGCATACTGATTTAAGATACTTAAATGTTAGAGAATCTGTAAAGAATGGGCTAATTAAATTGGAATACTGCATGACGGAAGAAAACATTGCAGACCAATTTACAAAAGCTCAAGGAGTAAGCAAGTTTAAAGAAAGTTTTAACTACTATGATTTAAAGATGTAAATAGTTATATTTATTATTATTTGCTAAAAGGGGAGAATGTTAGGGATAACATTGTTTTACCCTAACTGGTTTAGGTAAATAATAATATGTAATCATAGTTTGTATGTTAAAGTGTCTGCAACTTTAACTGTGGGATAGTAATGAAGGGAGTGGTTGTGAAAGCACTTTAAAAGAAGCAAGGCTGCAGCTTGCTCGCTCTCTGGCTTTGATGATCCCTGATTACTGCAAGGACTCAAGACTGCATTGCTCGAACGGGAGAGAAAACAAAGGACTGACTTGTAAGTGAACTGACATAGGATATTCTAAACGGACTTTGCTAACTGAATATCCCTGAATGGACTGACTAAATGATACATGACTATTGGACTGTTATTTTGACTATGCTATGAACTCAAAATGAAATAAACTATATTTTTGATAGCACAAGCGTATCTGTTATTTTTACTGTATCTTAATAAACATACAAGCTTAGCTCACTCATTTATCTGTGTGCATATCTGACTAACGCTGCACATTCTGTTTAGCTTGTCTCCCTAACCCTGGTTGGGGAAACCAGGCTTAACAAACATAATAGATTAAAACATTGTTGATATGTTCCCTGATATTCTGAAAAGCTGCTCTTGGATTCTATGAAGATATTGGATCTGTTGTTCATCCCCACCACCCCACTCACCTTACCAGATAGAGAAAAACACACAAACCTGTGGGACTTTGTAGGTGCCTACAAACATTGACATCTGGATGGAGATGTCCCTGGCAGCTCCATCAAACAGAGCCAGGAGGTTGTCCTTCCTCCCACAGCCATAGTTGGGGACATTGGATTCTCCAGTGGAGAGCATGTCCAGCAAGGCATCTGAAGTGCGGAAGGTACTCATATAGTTGTCATGAATGTTGTAACCAAGTGTGAGATTGTACAGGAGCTGGGAATTCTTGCTGATCATTTGAATAGCAAAAATTGACATTAGAGTACTTGTTAGAGCAGAACTCTTCCTATTGAAAAACAATACTCATGTTATTATATTCAATAGCAACAACAAATGTTTTTAAAATATATAATCCTTCACAAACCTACTAAGCCTTAGGCCAACATTGATCCAAATGGAATGATCAATTAGGCAAATGAGATGGCAAGTACAATTGTTTCAGTCACTACTTAAACAAAGGTCATTATTCAAGTGATTAACTCAGGAATGAACTGAGGAAGGAAAATCATCTCGATTTCATTCAGGTTTTTAAAAAACTCCATCTTTTGATTTTACTCTCTTCCACAAAGTAAGACAAAAAAGGGAAGCCATGGAAATCAAAATCATTCACGAAATTAGACAGGTCCTGAGGTACAAAAATAAGTGACATAAGAAGAAAAGAAGGAGAGTGTTAGAATTGCACATGGAGGGAGTGCAACTCCATCACCCTGCATGACTTACAAAGCAGAAGGTATGGAAGGAGGGCTGTTGAAAGGCCAGATTATAGGCGACACATATGTTTCAGTTGTGACCACACCAATGAGATGGTCTCCAGGCCTGTAAAAGCTCCATGGATTGTATCCATCCTGGTGCTCCAAACTCAATGGGAATTTCCTTCTCAGCTTCCCACAGACTGATGGGGACACCAGAGGCAACAGAAGCAGGAGGTCCATCATTCATGGCATTAATCAATCCACTTCCT
Source organism: Hydrophis major (assembly GCA_033807585.1). Classification (NCBI taxonomy): domain Eukaryota; kingdom Metazoa; phylum Chordata; class Lepidosauria; order Squamata; family Elapidae; genus Hydrophis; species Hydrophis major. The sequence continues at coordinate 12,977 of JAUCBL010000443.1, forward strand.
GTTTCTAACACAAACAACAGAAACCATTGGAAAAATGCAAAGACTCTGAGAAGTGCCAGTGGCTTTCCTGATCTAAACAGAGAATCACTCAGTTTCATCTGCAAAGGAGAGAAAGGTGCAATCAAGAGCAGAGCCTGTACCTGTCCCAAAACTTGGTCCCAGAGAGCTTCATCCAAGGAATTTATCCTTTTCTGATATGAGATCCTTTGCATGTGGCTTCAATCTGATGTGTACATCGAAGTCTAAAACTGGAGATATAGCATCACAGGTCTCAAAGGCCCAGATGGTCATAATTACAGTGAGAAGCAACTTCTCCTCTTGGGATTCTGAACTTTTTCTGGGCTCCATCTGCAGAGGAGAGGCTGGAATAAACCATGTCAGTAAAAATTAAAGATATACGCCTGGGATCACTGTTTTGTTGTGGTTGTGGTTCTTCCTCCCAGTCAGGGCAAGTCCAGAAAGTGATGTGTTCTGTACCTAATTTGAATTCTCGAAATACCCGTGCTTTGATTGGCCAAAGCGCGGGGTGATCAGATTGGTTAGGCGAGCCGCGTTGATTGGCTCCCTGAGAATCTCCCGCGATTGGTAGATTCAAATCGTGGGAGATTCAAAGTGGTGCCATTGGCCGCGGCGGCTTGGAAATAAAAAGCCGCAAAGTTGTCCAAAGAGCCAGTTCAGTTCCTAACTTCAATAAAGAGCTTGATACAAAGTCACTGACTCCTGGCCTCCTTCCAAGCGGACGCAACACTGGCAACGAGGATGGAATTCTGATCCTGAACCGAAGCATGTGTCCGATGGAAGCCAGCCAACCGACGAGATGGCCAGCATCGCGCCACCAACACCCTTCAACCCCGCTAGCGAGGACTGGGAATCTTACACGGACAGATTCCGCATGTTCCTCGAATGCAACGACCTGAAGGATGCCACCGGACCGAAGAAACGAGCCATCTTCCTAACGCACTGCGGGCCCGCAGTGTTTAAGATGGCAAAAGCGCTAGCCAAGCCCACCGATGTTACCGCGATGGATTGGGATGACTTCGAGCCATTACTCCGGAGTCACTACGCTCCAACCGTACCCATTCTCATCCGACGACACGAATTTTATCGGCGGGACCAGCGGTCAGGCGAGAGTTTCCATGATTTTGTCGCAGAGCTGCAGCGCCTTGGAGGACTATGCGAGTTCTCCAATGTGAACAAGGCCCTGAGGGACCGAATCGTGCTCGGCCTTTGGGACCCCGTTCTCCAAAGTCAGTTGATGGCCAAGGGCAACATCGCCCTCGCCGATGCCATTACCAAAGCCACGGCAGCCAAAGCCACCCGACAATCAGCAGACTGCATGCGGAGACTGAACGCCGGGTACCGCACCGCAAACAACCACCCTGCAAGATCAACCGAGGCCCAACCTGAAACTATCACCCATCAGAGCGAACTCCACTCCACCTCAGGCACTTCAGACGAGGAGGAAGACATCCACCGTCTCCAGGCAGGCCGCGACCAGAGCAGCCAGCGGAGTCGTAAGTCGAGGACCGCGTGTGCCGGTTGCGGAGGCGACCACCCCAGATCCGAATGCCGGTTCTTTGACTCAGTTTGCTGGCACTGTGACAAAAAGGGCCACATCGCCCGCGTCTGCCGCCTCAAGAAAACCCACAGCCCCAGACGATGGGAACCGAGCGAGCGGAGACCAGAGAGCACACCCCCCAGGACCAGAGACCACCCAGCAGACAACCGTTGGGACCGGAACGGACGAGCCCAACGAGGTGGCGAGACCCGGCGGAGAGAAGAGACACATCAGACGGTCACCATCGGCCACGCAACAACCACAGACGCCAGAAAAGTCTACGTGGAGGTAGGCATCGAAGGCGAACCCTGTAAAATGGAGGTGGACTCCGGGTCCTACCTCTCAATGGTAGCCTGGCAAGAAATTAAACACTTGGTGCCTACCATCCAGAGAAGGGAACTAGAAAACCAGAGACTAATCCTCAAAGACTACCAGGGAAACCACATCCCTGTAGTCAGAATAGGACAGTTCACAGTGACCTACAAAGGGCACACCGAAAGACTTCCCTTGACCATCGTCGATCGAGACCGACCTAGGCTGCTGGGACTTCAATGGTTCGCACCGCTTGGCATCGCAGTCACGGGCATCGACTACATCGCCGAAGCCGACTGGGAGCAGCAACTGGCCTGGGACTTCCAAGAAGTGTTCGACAGCACCCTAGGCAAGTACTGAGGGCCCCCTATATCCTTCAGCCTAGACCCAAACGTTCCCCCGAAACGCCTAAAACCAAGGCGGGTACCTTTCGCACTCAAACCGAAAATCGATGAGCAAATTGACAAGCTCGTCAAGCAAGGGGTCCTACAACCCATAGACCACGCCCGGTGGGAGACCCCAATAGTCACCCCAATCAAGCCTGATGGGTCAGTGAGAATCTGCGGGGACTATAAGGCCACCCTAAATGGCGCCTTGCAGCAAAGCGCTTACCCCGTCCCAGTAGTGCAACATCTTCTACACTCACTGGGAGGGGGCAAAGTTTTCGCGAAACTCGATCTGGCCCAAGCATACCAGCAACTGCTGGTCGACGAGGAAACTGCAGAGGCGCAAACCATAGTCACCCACCGGGGAGCCTTTAGATGTAACCGACTCCAATTCGGAGTCAGCGTGGCGCCTGAAATTTTCCAGAGCCTCATAGAAAGACTCTTACAAGGCATCAAGGGGATGGTACCCTACTTCCATGATGTACTAGTATTGGCAACCAACCAGGCCGAACTTGAGAGTCGACTAAGGGAGGTGCTAACGAGATTCAAAGAAACCGGGCTAAAGGTGAAGAGGGAAAAATGCCAGCTGTACACAGAGCGGGTCGAATTCCTAGGATACCTCCTAGACCAACATGGCATTCACCCCACCGAAAAAAAAATTAAAGCTATCAAAGAAGCCCCCACACCCAGGTCAAAAACAGAACTGCAGGCATTTCTGGGGCTATTTAACTTTTGTAATGTCTTCCTGCCCCAAAAGGCGACCACGGCGGAGCCTTTGCATAGGCTTTTGGACAAGACGGCTACCTGGACTTGGGGGAAACGCGAGGAAGCCGCCTTCAGGAAAACCAAGGACCTGCTCACTTCGGATGCCGTCCTCATCCAGTACAACGAGACCCTACCACTAGCCATCACATGCAACGCATCACCCTTCAGCGTCGGCACTGTCCTCAGCCACACTCTCCCCGACAGAAAGGAAGCACCCATCACGTTCTTTTCAAGGACCCTCACCAAACCGGAGCGGAACTACAGCCAGCTGGACAAAGAGGCTTTGGCTATCGTCGCCGCAGTAAAAAGGTTTCACGAGTACCTCTACGGCCGGACGTTTACCATCATCACCGACCACAAACCACTGCTGGGAATACTCGCAGAGAACAGGGCCACCCTGAACATTCTGTCTCCCAGAATGACAAGGTGGTCCGAATTCCTGGCCGCCTACAACTACGGGCTCACACACCGACCCGGTAAGACTATCTCCCATGCGGATGCCTTAAGCCGCTCACCATTACCCAAACCAGACACTGACCCAGCACCCACGATGACCATCCTCAGCATAGAGACTTTACCTAACCTACCCATAACCACGTCAGACATTGCCCGAGAAACTAATAAAGACAAACGTCTGGCACGGGTTTTGCATTGGGTAGAGAAAGGGTGGCCGGAAAAGGAAAACGACGAGACTTTCAGGACATTCCAAAACCTGCAAACGGAACTCTCGTTACTAAAAGGGTGTATACTATGGGAGGATAGGGTGGTCATTCCGGAAAAACTACAAAGGAAGGTACAGGAACTGTTACACGAGGGGCACCCGGGCATTGTTAGAATGAAAGCCCTGGCCAGAAGTTACGCTTGGTGGCCAGGGATGGACAAACAGATCGAGGCCTGGGTAGTAAGGTGTCAACGATGCCAGGAAACTAGACCAAGCCCACCCACAGCACCCATCCTAGAGTGGGAAACCCCCAGGGGACTTTGGTCTAGAATCCACATAGATTTCGCCAGGCCCACAAAAGGACACATTTTCTTAATAACCGTAGACGCTTACTCCAACTGGCTGGAGGTAAGCAACATGAGAACAACCACCACGGAAGCCGTGACCAAAGAACTCTGCAAACTCTTTGCAACACACGGCCTCCCGGACATTCTCGTATCCGACGAGCCCCAATTCACCTCGCTAGAATTCGAAAAATTCCTAGCGTAGAGGGGCATAGACACACACTGACAGCCCCGGTGCATCCGACGGTGAATGGTAGGGTGGAACGGATGGTTCAATTCACAAAGAAAACCATCCAGAAAATAGACCACGGGGAGATCCAGGACAAAATAAATAAATTACTCTTCATACAGCACATAACCCCGAACACCACAACAAATAAAAGCCCGGCAGAACTGCTAATGGGGAGGAAAATAAGGTCCCCACTTGATAGACTACACCCCACTTACAACCCAGAGAAAACCCCAGACTCCACCAGCAAACACCGAACCTTCGCACTAGACGACGCCATCTACGTGAAGAACCTAACCGGAGACCCATTATGGGTACCAGCAATCATAACACAGCTAACAGGCCCATGCTCGTACCGGCTACAAACAACCGACGGACGAGTGTGGAAACGCTACATCGATCAGTTAAGATCGAGGACTGCCACACAAGACACCACCGACATGCAACCAAACAAAACCAACCCCTTCAACACAAACCAAGAGTGGAGGGGATACCCCGGGAACCAAAACCCAGAAGAAAGAAACCAGCCATACTCACCTGCAAGCAGCCAGCACGAAACCTCGCCAGGAAGAGACAGCCAGGCCAGCTCAACCAACCCGGGAAGACCGAGCGGGAGCGACGAAATCCGCAGCTTAACCAACCCGGGTAGCCCAGGAGGGAGCTGCGAAGAGTGGCCCGGCCAGACATACCAGGCGGTTCCCACGACGGAGTCCGGAGAAACAGAGACCCTGACTGAACCGGCTGGGATCCAACCTACAACTGACCTGCGCAGGTCCAGTTGGCAAAGATAGAGCCCCGCCTAACTACGGGACTATGCTACGTAGGACCAAACCAAGAGGGGAGGGGTGTTCTGTACCTAATTTGAATTCTCAAAATCCCCGCGCTTTGATTGGCCAAAGTGCGGGGCAATCGGATTGGTTAGGCGAGCCGCGCCGATTGGATCCCTGAGAATCTCCCACGATTGGTAGATTCGAATCGCGGGAGATTCAAAGCGGTGCCATTGGCCGTGGCCACCGCGGCTTGGAAATAAAAAGCCGCAAGGTTTTCCAAAGAGCCAGTTCGGTTCCTAACTTCAAAAAAGAACTTGATACAAAGTCACCGACTCCTGGTCTCCTTCCAAGCAGACGCAACATGATGCTTGGGAAGACAATTCAGCACCCAGGGAATTGACTTCTGCTGTCCTTCAGCATGGCCTCTTGTCTCCAGAGATTGCTGGGGAAGGTCACCCAGAGCTATGGAGTTTGGTGCTGCTTCTAAGTTAATGCCATTTAACTGTAGTGTTGCCTGTCTTCTAATGACAATCAGCACCCTTGAACTCTGCCCAAGGTTAAGAGTAGACCCTGTTTGGAATTATGTTTTATGTCATAATCCCATATATTGATCTTAAAATTGCTTGTACCTGAAATGAAATTTCATTTCCCATCTTTTCTAGCAATATTAATGTTGAGATTAAAGCTCATTAAGAAGCAGGAAAGTGACAACTTGTGGACTAGATCGTTATGTACATAGGGAGAAAATTATAGAATGGATGGAACTTTTTATTTTCTTGTCATTCCTGAGTTATCTTACCATGTTCCTTTATCCAGCCAGATCTATCTTTATTTATCTATCTCTAACTATCATCTATTATATCTCTCTATTTCTCTATTTCTCTATTTCTCTCTCTCTCTCTCTATCTATCTATCTATCTATCTATCTATCTAATCTCTATATCTATTTAATCAACCATATCTATCTCTATCTATCCATCTCTATCTATCAACTATCTCTACCCATCCATATCTATCTATCTATCTATCTATCTATCTATCTATCTATCTATCTATCTATCTATCATCTATCTATCTAAATATCTACCCATCCATCCATCAATCCAATTTACTGGCCACCCATCTTATCACAGGGAAACCCTACAAAGATGGCAGTGATGGTCACAGTGTGGTGGATGGTGCAACCTGATTTCTAGCGACAGGATTTCTGGAGATCTGGTGGCTCTTCCTCTGTTGTGGGGATCTTCTATTTGGGGGGGAGGGACCACTCTGACCTTCCCAATTTCTGGGGCTGAGACTTTCTATCCCAAAAAAGGTGCTGTTGGAACTCCTTTGTTCCTGGTTTACTGGCATCTGTTGTTCAGGGAGGATGTTTCTTCACTGGGGGAGACATTAACATGGATTTCTTGGCCCAGAAGGGGAACCGGGAGGCTGAGTGGGAGGGGGAACTGAAGGGACAGGGAGGAGCAGAGGAAGGTCCGTATCCCAGGTCCACCGCTTGGAAGTTCTCCCCCTGAACCTCCCTCAGATTCTGCTCTCAGGGCCTGCAGACCAGATCCTGGGTGGCTCCGGGTTCAAGCTGTGGCTTTTCAGGGCCAGGTTGATGTGTAATGAGACTTTCTTCTCCTCCAGAAGGTTCCCAGCCATGTCTGACCGAAGCCGACTGAGGCCCAGAGGGGAGGAAGCCCACCCCAACTTCTGGGTTTGTCCCAGGGAGACCCCAGAGGAGGGAGGAGGGGGCTATGGTCATCCAGGGTTTCTCACCAGCCTTGAGGAGGCTCCATGTGGACCTCTGGCTTCTCTCAGGGGGGCTGCGAGGACTCTGGCCTGGACAAGCATGTTGTGTGAACAGGGTCTTCGCCAGAAGAAGAGGGTCCCCAAAATAGGTAGTCCTCAACTTATGACCACAACTGAGCCCAACATTTCTCTTGTTAAGTGAGACATCCATCAAGTGAGTTTTGCCCCATTTGATGGCCTTTCTTGCCACAGTCATTAAATGAATCATTGCAGTTGATAAGTTTGGAACCCGGTCATAAAGTGAATTTGGCTTCCCCATTGACTTTACTTGTCAGAAGGTCATAAAAGGGGATCACAATGGCCCTGGGATGCTGGTTCCATCATAAACATGAAACTGTGGCCAATTCTGAATTGTGATCCCTGCATTTGATGTTGCAAAGGTCATTAATTGTGAAAAACAGTCCTAAGTCCCATTTCTCAGTGCAGGTGTAACTTGGATCGGTCACTAAATGAATGGTTGGGAGTCGAGGCCTGCCTGTGTATCTCCTCTTGATCAGCTTCTCTTCCAGGAATTCATCTTCTTCCGAGTTCCCATCATCCACTGACTACTCGGCCAAATGGTTCAACCTCGGGAAACAAACCATGGTTAAGAGGTGTGGAAAGAGAACTTCACGAGGACAGTGGTGTCACCCAAGCAGGAAAAGCCCAAAGGGAACATCAGGCCAGCCATAAAACAAACTTGCATAGGAAAAGGAATCAAATAAAAGGTGTTAGGGATAACATTGTTTTACCCTAACTGGTTTAGGTAAATAATAATATGTAATCATAGTTTGTATGTGAAAGTGTCTGCAACTTTAACTGTGGGATAGTAATTAAGGGAGTGGTTGTGAAAGCACTTTAAAAGAAGCAAGACGACAGCTTGCTCTCTCTCTAGCTTTGATGATCTCTGATTACTGCAAGGACACAAGACTGCATTGCTCGAACGGGAGAGAAAACAAAGGACTGACTTGTAAGTGAATTGACATAGGATATTTCTACACGGACTTTGCTAACTGAATATCCCTGAATGGACTGACTAAATGATACATGACTATTGGACTGTTATTTTGACTATGCTATGAACTCATAATGGAATAAACTATATTTTTGATAGCACAAGCGTATCTGTTATTTTTACTGTATGTTAATAAACATACAAGCTTAGCTCACTCATTTATCTGTGTGCCTATCTGACTAACGCTGCACATTCTGTTTAGCTTGTCTCCCTAACCCTGGTTGGGGAAACCAGGCTTAACACTGGTTATGGGCCCAGAGGCTGCAAAGTCAGTTTAACTAGGATAAAACAGATTTATGTAAAAGTGAGAGTTTGTGTTGTTATACATTACAGTAAACAGACAGCTGTGTTTTATTAATTATAGTTTTATATCCATATAAGAAAACATGGCACAAGTCAATCAACAAAGTTTGTCCCTTATATCCAAGCTGGATGGAACAAACTATGTATCATGGTCTATGAAATGTAGTCTGCTTCTACGAAGAGAAGGTTTGTGGAACATAATTGAAAATCCACCAAACGTAGAAGAATGGGATCCAGAGGATAAGGAAGATAAACTAAAGATAGAAGAATTTATGCATAAAAATCAACAAGCTATTTGCATTATTGCTTTCACCTTAACTGATCAGCAACTTGTTTATATCCACGGAGAGAAAACAGCTGTTGGGTGTTGGCAGAAGCTGAAGAGGATTTATGTTCGAGATAACCTTGGTGCTCACATAAATCTAACACGGAAACTTTTCAGTACACATCTCCATAAGAATGGTGATATGCTGAGTCATTTGAAAACTATGCAAAGCATTTTTCAAGAACTGCAAGAGAAAGAGCTTATTTTCTCTGAACTACACCAAGTCTACATAATTCTATCTTCCCTTGATGAAAGCTATGATAACTACGTAACTTCCCTTGAAATATTGCCAAAGGAAAGCCTAACTTTAACTGATATAACTGGCAGATTGATTGAAGAGGCCAGAAGAAGGCTTGAAAGAGACGATTTAAGGAGGCAGCAACCTCAAAAAGAAGATAATGAATCTCCTACTGCATACGCAATTAAAAAGTGCTTTAATTGTGGAGGAAGAGGACATTTGGCAAGATTTTGTAAAAAAGCAAAGCAGCAGAACGTTGGCCAGAATACAAAAAGTCATCAAAAGATAAATAAAAATTTAGAGTTAGCCATGTATAGTAACGGAGCTGTAAAAAATAATTTATGGGTGGTTGACAGTGGAGCATCACATTGTATAACAAATGATAAGAAAAATTTTATTAAAATGTCCAAGAGTACACAGCAGATATCGTTAGCCAATGGCTGGAAACTGAAAGCTAAAGGTCAAGGTATAGCATATTGTTCTTTTATAAAAGAGAATGTAAAAATGTTATATGTACCACAACTTAAGTTTAATTTAATTTCAGTTAGAATTTTGGTTAAACTAGGATATGTAGTTACTTTTAGGGGAGATAACTGCATAATTGAAAAAGAAGATAAGAGAATTACTGCATCTTTAAGAGGTGAATTATATGTGTTAAATGATAATGGTTTAAAGGTGGCTAACACAGTTTATGAAAATAAGAAACCTCATGATGAATGTATTCACTTGTTACATCGAAGGCTAGGGCATTTAAATTTTAAAATGCTTAAGAAAACTGTTGAATTATCTAAGGGAATAAGTTTAAAACCTTGTAATAAGTATTTGCAATGTAATGCCTGTAATCAAAGTAAGAGCAGGGTTACACCTGCTAATAGAGTTGATGGATTTATTCCCAAAGAACCTTTAGAAGTAGTATTTGCAGATTTAATAGGTCCGAAAAAACCAAGTGTAGGAGGAGCTCGTTACATATTAAGTATAATGGACCACTATTCTAGATATGGGTTTTGCTATTTAATGAAAAGCAAAACTGAAACGTATCAAAATCTCTTTAATTGGATTAAATTTGCAGAAAGGAAAACTAAAAAGAAATTAGTAACTCTTATAACAGATAATGGTACAGAATTTACAAATAATAAATTCCAGAACAGACTAAGAATGTTAGGTATTCAACATAAAAAGTCTGCACCATACAGGCCACAACATAATGCCTTTATAGAGAGAAGAGGCCAAACATTACAATCAATGGCACGTACTATGATGTCTGATTCAGGATTACCTGACAATTTGTGGGGAGAAGCAATAATGTGTGGTAATCATATATTAAGTAATGTTGTTAATTCAACAACAGGTGAATTACCATTCACATTGTGGCATGGTACAAAACCTGATTTAAGTTACATGCACACATTTGGAGCACCAGCATGGGTGCATATCCCTTCACAACTTAGACAAAAAGGACAGCATAGAGCTAAAAGATTATATTTTGTAGGATATACATCTAATCATAGATCTTATAGATTCTGGGAACCAGGTACATCTAGAGTTTACACCAGTGCTAGTGCAAAATTCCTAGAACATGTAGGATGGAATAGATTAGAGCAAGATTTAAATAATGAAGTAATTATTGAACCCTACAAAAGGCAGAAAGATCAGACTAGTTATAAGAAGAGTCCAATTAAAGAAGAAGTCCAAGAAGAGCAAATAGGACCAGAACAAGAGGAAACAGTTGATCAGGAAGAGTTAGATAATCAAGAAGAGTTAGTTAATGAAAGTCCACCTGTAAGTCCTGTAATACCTAAACTTACTACATGTGTAACTAGACCACCTGATAGGTATCAAGCAAGTATAGTTTGCCAAGTAACTAAAGTTCCAACTAGTATAGATGAACTTAGGATGTATCCTGCTAAGGATCAGGAGAATTGGCAAAAGGCAATGGAAAAAGAACTAAATTCATTAAAGGTAATGAAAGTTTATGAAGATACTAAATTACCTCCAGGAGAAAAATCCATTGGGTGCAAATGGATATTTAAAGTAAAAACTGGAAATGATGGGACTGTTACCCATAAAGCTAGGTTAGTAGCTCAAGGATTTAATCAAACTGCATCTGATTACGATGAAGTTTTTGCACCAAGTCTTAAAGCAACATCTTTAAGAGCAGCATTAGTGTGGGCAGCTAAGAAAAACTATGTAATTAACCATTTAGATGTAGAAACTGCCTATCTACATGCACCATTGCAGCACACTATATATTTAAGAAAACCAGTAGGTATAAAAGACAATAAAGTAAATAGTAATGATTGTTGGAAACTCAAAAAGAGTCTTTACGGGTTGAAACAATCTGGGTTTGAGTGGAACCAATATATTGTGAAAGAGTTAAACAATATAGGTTTTAAATCTGGTTTAGCAGATCCATGTGTGTTTAAAAGAGAAAATAATGGAACGGTGTCATTATTGTTATTATTTACAGATGATATTGCTTTGATAACTAAGACTAATAATGAAGCTAATGAGATTATATCATTATTAGCCAAAAAGATAAAATTAAAGCATTTAGGTGAAATTAAAAGGTATCTAGGATTGACAATTAACAAAACAAAAAATGGATTTAAGATATCTCAAGAAGATAAAATTTGCCAATTAATTAAAACGTTTAAAATGGAATTTTGTAAACCGGCAAAGACTCCAATGAGTCAGGAAGTTTGCCAAACTGATGATCAAAGTCCCAAATTTGATAAGTCTATATATCAATCTTTGATTGGTAGCTTATCATATATAAGCAATTGGTCAAGGCCAGATATAGCTTATAGTGTAAATCAGCTGGCACGTTTTAATTCAGATCGACAACAATGTCATTGGCAATCATTAAAGAGAATTTTAAGATATCTTAAAGGAACAATGAACCATGCATTGTATATAGAACCAAAGGGTGATTTGAGTCTTAGTGCCTATGCAGATGCAAGTTTTGCAACTGATATAAACACAAGAAAATCAACATCTGGGATGGCTATATTATTTGGTAAAACACTAATAGGGTGGAGGTCAATCAGACAACAGCATATCAGCTTGTCCACGATGGAAGCGGAATTTTCATGTCTGTCATTACTATGCACTGACTTAATTTTGTACAAACAGTTATTATTAGACATGGGTATAACTGTTAAAGATTCTATTATTGTGTACGAGGACAACCAGGCAGCTATAAAGTTAGCTACTAGTATTGCTGTTAAAACTAGATCAAAACATACTGATTCAAGATACTTAAATGTTAGAGAATCTGTAAAGAATGGGCTAATTAAATTGGAATACTGCATGATGGAAGAAAACATTGCAGACCAATTTACAAAAGCTCAAGGAGTAAGCAAGTTTAAAGAGAGTTGTAACAAATATGATTTAAAGATGTAAATAGTTATATTTATTATTATTTCCTAAAAGGGGAGAATGTTAGGGATAACATTGTTTTACCCTAACTGGTTTAGGTAAATAATAATATGTAATCATAGTTTGTATGTTAAAGTGTCTGCAACTTTAACTGTGGGATAGTAATTAAGGGAGTGGTTGTGAAAGCACTTTAAAAGAAGCAAGACTGCAGCTTGCTCTCTCTCTGGCTTTGATGATCCCTGATTACTGCAAGGACTCAAGACTGCATTGCTCGAACGGGAGAGAAAACAAAGGACTGACTTGTAAGTGAACTGACATAGGATATTCTAAACGGACTTTGCTAACTGAATATCCCTGAATGGACTGACTGAATGATACATGACTATTGGACTGTTATTTTGACTATGCTATGAACTTATAATGGAATAAACTATATTTTTGATAGCACAAGCGTATCTGTTATTTTTACTGTATGTTAATAAACATACAAGCTTAGCTCACTCATTTATCTGTGTGCCTATCTGACTAACGCTGCACATTCTGTTTAGCTTGTCTCCCTAACCCTGGTTGGGGAAACCAGGCTTAACAGAGAGCCTCAAAAACCACCCTCCAAGCAATTAATATAGACAAAGGGGCCCTCGGACTTGTGTGAAGGTATTTTCCAATCTCCTTCCATGCTGTAGTTTTGATACTGCCTTTAGCCAGATAAGAAGGGCAGTGTTGCCAAATGTATTCTAGGAGTTCCTCAATAGAGGTTTTGTAAGGGGGGCATGAAGGGAGCCCCCCTTTTTAAAGGTAAAAAAATTTTGTTTGGTCAATTATCTGATTTCCTGAATGTGAGCTGTCTGCTCCTTAGAGAATCTACCACCCATACTCACGAGGGATCCATTGTTGCCAGTGATTCAAGATGGGGTGCACCAAGTCTATTCCAGACGATGAGAATGGGTGTGTCAAAGACATAGCGCTTTTGAGTGGATCATGTTGGGGTCACCAGTTGTGGTGGTCTCTCATGAAAAGAAGACACAACGCAGGGTTGTCTCGGGATGAGAGCTCAGAGCGAACTCTGAAACCCTTTTTTATTGGAAGCAATCTTTGTTAACGTAGCAATTTTTGTTAGTGTCCTTCACAAATGTATTACATCACACAAAATGCACTGATCATTCACATAAGCACACAAAGCTGCAAAGTTTAAGTTTGCTACAGTTCTGGGTAAGAAATGGTAACAATTTGTCCTTGTTCCTTGCTTTGTGTTGCAGCCACCACCAGAAGGCTCCTTTGTCCTAGCACGTACACAAAGAACAAAGAATCATAGTTCCCACAAAGATCTTCTACTATTGCTTTGCATCTTTCAGCTGCCATAAGTAACAGGGGGAGGAGGGGGGGAAAGTATGGAAAGCAAGCTGGAGGTGTTACATTCTAGTGTTGTATAAAATGAGGAGAGGGGAGAGTACATTCTTGCTTAGGTTTCTATTTCTTGCTTAGATTTCTTTTCTCTGCGCAGCTGCAAATCTTTATCAAAGTATGCCAAGGTCAATGGACAGAGCCCTCATCACTACCTGAAGATGTCCACACGATCATATTCACAACTTTTAATTGGAAGAATCAATTGAACTATTGGGGGTGGGAACATTTCCATCACTTTGTATATGTGATTTATGTGCCTAATTCCTCAGATTCAGAATTCTATTGTTGCTACCACTTCATTCCCAGTAAAAGATATCTTTTAAAATAGTCTAAGTATTTCTTTCTTGGATTTGGGATGGAGCGCTGCCAGACATTATTCTGAATCTCACTCTACCAGCCCACCTGGAGAAATAATCCAATTTCTTCCGAGGGGGTCTGAACATCATGTCATCTCCAACTAGTGACCAAGAAGACCTGGGCACCATTGGAGGGCAAGATTCTTTGCTACTAGAGGAGGCACGGGAAGCTGAATTACTAGCAGAGCTCAATCTGGAAGAGAACCCAGCTGTGAAGCCCAAATGGTCATTGGGAGTCGGCTGGAAGGATCCAGTGGAGCGCCCCCCAAGAGTCACCACCACCCGCCAGCGTGGAAGAGAGGAGCCATGGCAAGAGAGGGAAATGCTTTTTACTGAACCAAGCCAGGTACCTCCTCAATGAGGCCTTTGGAGAACCTCATGCTGCACAAAGGTATGAGGGGGAGGGGGAGGCAGCCCCAGCCAGAAGAAGCTGAGCAGCCCCCCCATAAATCAACCTGGGCCAGTGCAACAGCCAGCAGCAGCCCCGGGGCCCCCAGCAGGAAGTGTAATTCCTAGAAGGTGTAGAGCTCCCAAGGTGTCTCCGTTGGAAGTAAAATATGGGGGAGATCCCAATGAGTTGGGGGTTTTCCTAGCACAAGTTTGGAGCTATATGGAAGAATACGGAGGGGATTTTTCCTCAGAAGCAGCCAAAGTGAGATGTGTTACCAGGGCTCTGGAGGGAACCGCTGCAAAGTGGATGGTGACTTTGCATAACGATAATGCTCCCCAGCTGTTGAATTATGACCTGTTCATGACTGCGCTGCGGGCAAGGTTTGAGGACCCACTGGCGGAGCGTAAGGCCAGGATCAGGATGAAGACCATAAATCAGGGGCGGAGATCAGTGGCTGATTACACCCAGGAATTTAGAGAGCTGGTGTGTCATATCCGAGGCTGGTCCCAGGGAGCCCTGATAGAAGCGTTTAAAGATGGATTAAATGAAGATGTATATCAGAGATGCATTGCCAGAAGGGACCCAAATGATTTGCAGATGTGGTACTTGCTGGCAGAAGAGGTGGAAATTGACCTAACCCAAAACAGATGCTGGGGGGACTCTAGTTGGAGAAAACCTTTCCCCTCACGTCCTCAAGAAGTCCCCAAGCCCTAAAAGGGAGGGATGGCGGCAAGACGCAAACCCACTGCCTGCTTCCATTGTGGGATGGAAGGTCACCAGGCTGCGGACTGCAGGGCCATGTTGGAACCAAAGGGGGCACCAAGAGGAGGGAAGAAGCCTGAAAAAACCCCAGTGAAGCCTCGCAAAATGGGAGGTTGTAGAGGTCGCCCCTCCAGAAGGAGAGCAGCTGGGACCTCCGACCTCCTCTGAAGAGAGTGAACCTGATTTGGAAGATGACTCCCTGTTTTGTCCAAACAAGGGCCCTATGACCATTCCAGTGAAGTTAAGGGTACCCACATCGGGGGCCAAAGGGGAAATGCTAGCCTTACTAGACTCTGGGTGCACGAGGTATATAATCAACATGAGAGTAGTAGAGAAAATGGGCTTAAGACTAAACCGTTTAAAAATGCCTATAGCCTTTTGCCAATTGGATGGATCAGTGATGGGGGGCTGCCCTGCATGCTTCATAATGGAACCCATAGAATTGACCATGGGACAGCATAAAGAGACCCTGTGTTTTATTGTGACCCTGGGATGGAGCAACCACTAATACTGGGATTACCCTGGCTCTGGAAGTGGAACCCCCACGTCAACTGGAGGAAGGGGTCGTTGCGTATACATACAAACCAGCAGCTGGAAAGGGAGGGGCTATCTCCGCCAAAACTTCAGAATCTGGTTGAGGTAGCCTCCACAGGTACTGAGAACTTGAAGGGGGAGGAGAAAATTCCAGAGGAATATTTGGATTTAAAGGAAGTGTTCAGTGAGAAGGCCTCAGATGAGCTTCCCCCTCATAGGTCAACAGATTGTAGTATTGAAATTTTACCTGGGGTGAAGCTCTCGAAACCGAAGTTATATTCGATGACACCATGGAAATTAGAAGAGCTGCAATCGTTTATCGATAAAAATTTGGAACGTGGTTTCATCCAACCCGCTACACCCCGAGTAGCGGCCCCAGTATTGTTCCATGAAAATAAAGATGGCTCCATGTGCTTGGTGGTTGACTATAGAAATCTGAATGCCATTTCTGTGGAAAACGTGTACCCCTCCCCCTGATGAAGGACATGCTGGCCCACCTGGCCAAGGGAAATTTTTTTACAAAGCTAGAGTTGAGAGAAGCGTACGACCGAGTTCCAATTAAGGAAGGAGATGAATGGAAAACCGCTTTTAACTGCCCGATGGGTTGTTTCCAATTCAATGTTCTCCCATTTGGCCTACAGGGGCCCCCAGCTGTATTCATGCAGATGATCAATCAGGAGTTACATGAACAATTATACAAGGGGTTTTTGGTTTACTTGATGACATCCTTATTTACATGGAAACTTGGGATGAACATGTGAAACTAGTGTGGTCAGTTCTAGAGAAACTCCGAGCTGCTAAGTTGTATGCTAAACTGTCCAAATGTGAGTTCCATCAAGAGAAAATCGACTATTTGGGGTATCGCATCTCACATGAGAGCATAGAAATGGATCCAGGGAAGGTGCGTGCCGTGTTGGAATGGGCCCCCTCACGCATCAGAAAACAACTTCAGATTTCTTGGGATTCACTAATTTTTACCGGCAATTTATCCTTTCTTTTGCTAAGATAGCAATGCCTATCACCAATCTCTTAAAAACTAAAGGTGAGGCAAAGCCAAGGCCTAGCAAATCATTGGAGTGGTCCATGGAGTGCCAAGCAGCCTTTGAAAAGCTGAAATGACTGTTTGCTGCAGAACCAGTGCTAAAGCACCCGGACATGGATGCTCCTTTCGTAATCCAGGCCAATGCGAGTGATGTGGCAGTTGGAGCGGTGTTATTTCAAATCAATGAGAAAGGGACTTTACAACCCTGTGTCTATACCTCCCGTAAACTATCTGAAACCAAAAGAAGGTGGGCCGTCTGGGAAAAAGAAGCTTTTGCAGTTTGCTGGGCTCTACTGACTTGGAGACATTTCTTTGAAGGAGCAAAACACCCGTTTGAGGTATGGACTGATCATAAGAATTTGGAGGCCTTAAAAACGCCTTGGAAACTGTCCCCTAAACAAGTTCGCCCAGTAAAAGCAGTTTAATTTCTCACTGAAGTACATTCCAGGGGGGAGGAACTTCATGGTGGATGCTCTATCTAGACCAGGGGTGGGCAAACTATGGCCCACGGGCCACATCCTGTTGGTTTTTTTAATCTGGCCTGCCTCTGAAAAAAAAAATTCTCTGAAAAAAAAATCGGGGCCGGCCAAAAGAGATCCCATGCCGCGTGCCAAAAAATTGCACACACAACACCAACACTACACACCCTTCCTTTCCAGCTGGTCAGGTGTGGATCAGTTCCAGAGCTGGTCAGCCGCTTCCCTGGTGGTGGGGCTGAGGCCACCGCCCGGGGAACGCCCATTGCTTTCCCTCGCCAGGGCCGGGCGGTGGTGTGTTGCTCTGCGCCACATGGCCCCCGCCTGGCAGTGCGCTTCTCAGCTGGTCTCCTCCTCCTTGGCCATACAGAACAAACAGGCAGAGAAGGAGGAGACCAGCCGGCTGGTTGGGGTAAGCTTTCTGCGCCGAAAGAGGCAGCTACTAATCTCCGGCTTTGCTCCGTTTCTCCAATGGTCCAGCACCACCCTGTTCTATGTGCTGGCTGCTAGGACTTGCTGGGCCTGACACATAGAACAAGGCGGTGCTGGATGTTGGAGAAGCAGAGTGGAGCCGGAGATCATTAGCCGCCTCTTTTGCAGCACAAGAAGCCTCCTCCAACTGGCCAGCTGCTCTCCTCCTTCTCCGCCTGTTTGTTCTGCATGGCTGAGGAGGAGGAGACCAGCCGACTGGTTGGGGGAAGCTTTCTGCACTGAAAGAGGCAGCTACTAATCTCTGGGTTTGCTCCGCTTCTCCAATAGTCCGGCACCACCCTGTTCTATGCACCGGCTGCTCAGACTTGCTGGGCCTGACACATAGAACAGAGCATGCTGCAGACATCTTGTGACAAGCCCCAGGACATGTTGGTCACCTGCTGGCTAGCTGGGCCAGGCTGGGCTGGAAGAGGCACGTTCTCCAGGAGAAGGAAGAAAGCGTGCTCCGGGAGGGTGGGTGCCGGGCAGGTGGGCGGATGTTTCGGGACCACTTAAAGGTCGACTTTAAGAGTGCCCCCACGGAAGAAGCCCAGCAAACTTAGTGGTGGCAGGGGTGACGGGGCATGTGTGTCCCTCCACAAGGAGTATGAAGGGAGGCAGACACCACACCTCTCAGGAAAAAAGTAGGTGCCAAAGCCCTGGCTGTCACCTGGGAGGGGACCATGGAGGGACCCATGACAGGCCCTTGTTGCCCCCGCTGTCTCTATTTTTGTTCTCGTTCTTGGCTTCTTCTATTGGGGCGTTCTTACAGTCAATCTTTAAGAGCTGGAAGACATTTTGTTAGATCACCACCAACTCATCATTGGGAGAGGTGTAGCCCCTGAATACACAAGAAGTCTTAGGCAAAGTTCTCTGACTTTTAAAATGCATCTGTGCGGTGTTTGCCTCCCTTAATGCTCCTTGTGCATGCTGGGAGCACCTAACTGGAGCAAAAGAGAGCGAAGTTGATTGCTATGAAATGAGCACCTTGGCTTCCCCTCTTGCTCCTCACAATAGCCCTGAGCTGGTGTGGTTCTTTACTTGGGCAGCCAGACGCCCGCAGCCGTGCCCGCAGCAGCAACAGGCAGTTCCGCCCAGGCTCCGCACAGGTATCCATCTGGTGCTGTCAGGAGTTGCTACCGCCGGTGCAGCTCCACGTGGCTCCAGTCCCGCATTGCCTTGGGAGGGAAAGGCAAAACCAGGAGCCACTGAGCCTGAGCCTCCAGTGCCGCTGCTGCCATTGCAAAGCACTGCAGCGGCTCTTCCTTTTTGCCTTTCCCTTCCCGAGACAATGCAGGACTGGAGCCGTGCGGAGCCACACCAGCGGTAGCAACTCCTGACTCAGGGGGCCTCCGAGGGGAGGGGAAAGAGGAGAAGAAGGGGGGAAAGGGGGGCAATTCCCCAAAAAATCGGAATTCCGATTTTAATTGGAAGAATATCATGTCCGCGCATTAGGCGCAGTGACTTGATTTTGCTGAGCCTGAGCCATTTCCAATTATCGCTCTTCTTCTACTGGTCAGATCAGAACCCATCTGCAGCAATATCAAAGAAAAGAAAAGTCGACAGTGAGTGCCGGGTGTTTAATAAAGAATGGACGCCTAAATACTTTTTTACTGAAGTCCAGTCAAAGGCTGTATGTCTTATTTGCCAAGAAACCATTGCGGTTTTAAAAGAATACAACATCAGCCGTCACTTTTCCACCAAGCATGCTAATTATGCCAGCAATCTTTCAACGCAAGAATGTACGGCTACCGCTCATAGGTTGGTAGCTAGCTTGCAGGCTCAGCAAATCACCTTTATCCAAGCAACTTCCATCCAAGAAGCAAGCACGAAGACAAGTTATTTACTGGCATTCAAACTAGCAAAAGCCAGCAAGCCTTTCTTAAAGAATGCATGGTAGAGACAGCAAGTATTTTATGTCCTGAGAGCAAGAACAAATTTGAAAAAAATAGTTTATCACGCAGGTCAGTGACTCTCCATGTTGAAGTAATTGACGAACACTTAACTAGCAAGCTAAACAAAAAAGCGGACTCATTTACATTATATTCTTTGGTACTGGATGAAAGCAATGACATAAAGGACACCGCTCAGCTTTTAATTTTTATCAGAGGGATTAATGAACATTTCGAGATAACGGAGGAGTTTTTGGCTATGGAATCCCTGAAAAGAAAAACACAGGGAGTCAATTTATTTAACAGCGTGTCAGCAGTCATACAGAGGCACAAGTTACCTTGGAGTACGCTCGCCAACATTACCACAGATGGATCACCAAATCTGACAGGAAAAAACATCAGGATGCTCAAAAGAATCCAGGACAGGGTGAAAGAGGACAACCCTGAGCAGGAGGTAATTTTCCTACACTGCATAATTCACCAGGAAGCACTGTGTAAATCCGTGTTGCAGCTTGACCACGTAGTGAAGCCAGTTGTGAAACTCGTTAACTTTATTCGAGCGAGGGGACTTCATCATCGTCAGTTTATTCATTTTCTTGAAGAAACTGATGCTTATCACAGGGACTTGCTTTACCATTCTAATGTCCGCTGGTTAAGTTTGGGAAAAGCATGTCAACGTGTGTGGGAGCTCAAACAGGAGATTATTTCATTTTTGGAGCTACTTGAGAACACTGACAATTTTCCTGAGCTGAATGACACAGATTGGCTTTGTGATTTAGCTTTTACTGTGGACATACTGACACACATGAACGAGCTGAATGTGAAGCTACAAGGGAAAAACCAGTTTGTGCATGAAATGCAAGCAAACATTAAAGCCTTCCAAACCAGGCTAATTTTATTTTCGAAGCAAATGTCAGACAAGTCATTGGCTCATTTCCCCACACTGGCTACGTTAAAAGAGGCCCCGCAACATGTGAAAAAATATAGGAAATCACTGGATGACCTGCATGAAGAATTCTGCCGCCGGTTTTGTGATTTTGGAAAAATTGACTGGGCACTTCAGCTGGTGTCATGTCCCTTCTCTCAAGACCCGGAAACTGTGCCACAGGAGTTGCAGTTGGAACTGATTGATCTCCAATGTGACATGGTGTTAAAGGAGAAGTTCAACTCCCTGAAACTGGATGAGTTTTATGTTTCATTAAGTGCAGCCAAATTTACAAACATCCAGAAGATAGCACAGAGGATGCTGGTGTTGTTTGGTTCTACATATGTGTGTGAACAGACTTTTAGTGTGATGAACACCAACAAAGCACCCCAGAGATCCCAGATGAGTGATGAACACCTCAGATCTGTTCTGAGAATTGCCAGAACAGAATTACCACCAGACTTCGATGCACTGGCAAAAATGAGTGATCAACAACACTGTTCTCATTAAAAGGTATGTTAATACTTTAATGCTTTTTTCTGTTTATGTTTGATATGTACTGTTAACAAATGCAGTTTTTTATTTGTATCTCATCTTGTGCTGACCCGGCCCATCTGTCAAATTTTAAAAGTCAATGAGGCCCCCAAGCCAAAAAGTTTGCCCACCCCGATCTAGACTACCTCAATATAATAGTGTTCACCAGGAAGTGATACAGCCGATTGTCTCAACCAAACAGCTAGCCGCTCCAGTGGTTACTAGAGCCCCAAAGAAGAAGCAAGAAGTGGATTTATTGAATGGTTTAACTGCACAATTAAAAGAAGCCCTAAAACTTGATGATTGGTTCCTTTCTCATTCGAATAACTGTACAGTTAGAGATGGTTTGGCCTGGGTGAGAACCAAGTTGTATATGCCAGACAAACTGAGGAGCCAAATATTACAACAAGCTCATGATTCTAAAGCAGCTGGCCATTTTGGATCCGTGAAAACCTTACACCTGGTTAAGCGGCAATTCTGATGGCCTACATTGAAGAAGGACATTGAAACTTATGTGGCTAGCTGTTCAATTTGCGCATCAGCAAAGAGACCACCTGGTAAGCCAGTAGGGTTGTTACAAAATGTGGCTAGACCAACGGCTCCGTGGAAGGAAATCTCTATAGACTTTATAGTGGAGTTACAAAGCGGCGGAAACATAGTTATTTGGTGGTAACCGATTTGTTTTCCAAACAAGTATATTTCATACCTTGTTCCAAGATTCCATCTGCAAAAACGTTGGCTAAACTATTTATTTTGCATATCTATAGATTACATGGTGTTCCTGAACGTGTAATCTCTGATAGGGGGAGTTCAATTTACCTCAAACTTTTGGAGGGAGTTCCTGAAGTTAATAGGCTCCACCCAAGGCTTAAGCTCCACCCACCACTCACAAACCAATGGGGCCTGTGAGAGAACTAATGCAGTGTTAGAACAATACTCTTAGATGTTACATAAATTATCAGCAGGATAATTGGGGTGACCTATTGCCATTTGCCAAAGTGGCATATAACAACTCTGTACATAGCAGTACTGGATTTACCCCATTTAAAGTGGCATCGGGACAAGATTTTGTACCCATACCTATACTTCCTCATGAAAGGCCTAACATCCAGTCATTAGATGAATGGATAACTCAACTCCAACTTAATTGGCCAGTCACTCGTAAAGCATTAGATGATGCACATCAAGCTCATAAGAAGTTTTCAGACAAAAAGAGAACTCTACAGAAACCAAATCAAGCGGGCGACAAAGTTTTCTTATCCACCAGATATCTACAAACCACTCAAAAGTCGAAGAAACTTGCTCCTAAATATGTTGGTCCTTTAACGATTGAACAGATTGTAAACCCTGTGACAGTCCAACTGAAATTACCGAAAACTCTTCGACGAATTCACCCGGTCTTCCATATTAGTTTGCTAAAACCTGAACATATTTCTGATTTAAGACCGAGCCAGACTGATCCTCCTATACCATTGCTGATTGAGGGTGAACAACATTTTGAAGTCAAAGAAATTCTGGACTCTCGCAAATGGAGGGGTCGGCTCCAATATTTAGTTGCTTGGAAACACTTCCCTTCTTCCCAAGCTGAGAGGGTCAACGAAAAAGATGTTAGAGCCCCTAAGCTGATCAAAGCCTTTCGTATTAAGTATCCTGATAAACCCTAGAAATGTATCTGTTCAATATTAGCAGGCTTGAAGGCCTGCATTCTGATTGGCCCAGAAAAGCTGGGCCGTGATTGGTTAAAACTGAGCATTCTGATTGGTCCTTATTCGGCTGCCGTGTTGGTTAAAACCAAGTGCGGCAAGCTCAAATGCATGTCATAGGCTGCCTAGCCGCAGCCGGCTCTATAAAAAGGGCTGCTGCGGCTAGGCTGGTTGTCTCTGTATCTGATCTCCTAAATAAAGAGCTGTTGTCACTACCTCGAATCTCATCTCTCCTTGGGACCCACCGACCAGACATAACACTGGTGACAAAGGTGGGATACTGAGACAACAAAAGCTGACTAGCACATGGCCGATAGCGCAAAGACAGCCAGCGAGATGGCCAGCAGCGCCATGCCACCCGCACCATTCGATCTGGCCAGCGAGGTCTGGGAGTCCTACATGGATCATTTCCAAATGTTCTTGGAATCAAACAACCTAAAGGATGCCACCAGCAGTAAGAAGCGAGCAGTCTTTCTGACGCACTGTGGACCCGCCGTTTTTAAAATGGCCAAGGCATTCGCAAAGCTGGCCGAAGTTAAGATGATGGATTGGAACACCCTGGCTCCCATTCTTCAGAACCACTACACTCCAGCAGTAACGACGCTAATCCGTAGGCATGACTTTTACCAGAGAGATCAACGCGAGGGCGAGAGCATCGGAGAATTCGTAGCCGACCTGTGAAACCTAAGAGGCTTGTGTGGTTTCTCCAATCTAGATGAGGCCATGCGAGACCGAGTTGTCCTTGGCCTGAAAGACCCGATTCTACAGAGCAGACTGATGGCCAAAGGAGACATCTCCCTCTCCGATGCCATAGCCAAAGCCACCGCAGCCGAAGCCACCCGCAAGTCGGCGGCACGAATGCGGCGTTCCAACGGAACCAACCACCAACCCGCCAGCAAAACGGCAACCGCAGCAGAAAGACACACCGCATCCACCCACCACGGCGACATCGAATCCCCTTCCAACAGTGAAGAAGAAGAAATTCGCAGACTTCAGTTGGAACGCGAGCAAAGAGACCGGCACGGTCATGTTACCAATGTGCCAGCTGCGAAGGGAATCACCCATGGTCCGAATGTAAGTTCCTAGATGCTATTTGCCATTTTTGCAAGAAACGAGGGCATATTGCCAAGGTATGCCACAACAAACAAAATGCAAGCCCTCGATGACGAGGTAATAGCCCAAGAAGAAGTGATGGCACCCCCGATACTAACCGGGACTGCCAAGAGGACAGCAGATGGAACCGGGACAACTGACCCAGAAAATTCAGTGCTGTGCCCAGATGAGAGGAAGCACACCAAACAGTCATCATCAGCCATGCATCATCGATAGACGCACAAAAAATTTGAGGAGAGGTTACCATTGAGAATCAACCCTGCACTATGGAGGTAGACTCTGGCTCATCCCTCTCTATGGTCTCCTGGAGGACCATCAAACGACTGATTCCCAGCATCCACCGCCAAGAGCTAAGTGACCAAAAACTAATATTAAGAGACTATCAAGGTAACTGCATTCTGGTCGCAGGCACTGGACATTTTAAAGTGTCCTTCAAGAATCACACCACCATCCTACCGCTCACTATCGTTGACCGGGACCGACCCAGCCTACTCGGGTTACAGTGGTTCGCACCATTGCGGATCGAGATGGCAGGCATCAACCATACAGAAGACAACAACTGGGAAGAAGCACTCATCCGTGACTTCCAAGAAGTCTTCAGCAAAAATCTAGGCAAGTACAAGGGGTCCCCTATCTCCTTTAATCTTAGCCTTGACATCGCTCTCATCCATCTCAAACCGTACCAAGTGCCTTTTGCACTCAAGCCTAAGATAGATGAACAATTAGACAAATTAATAGTGCAAGGCGTACTAGAACCCATTGATCATGCCCACTGGGAGACTCCAATTGTCATCCCCATCAAGCCATATCATGAAATGTTACCATTGACTGTCACTTGCGACACTTCATCTTTCGGGGTTGCCGCCATCCTGAGCCACTTTCTACCAAACGGAACAGAAGCTCCCGTTGCCTTCTTTTCCAGAACTTTGTCCAAGCCAGAGAGGAACTATAGCCAGCTGGACAAAGAAGCCCTTGCCATCTTGTCAGCAGTAAAGAGATTCCACGAATACATTTACGGTAGGACTTTTTCCATTATTACAGACCATAAGCCCCTACTTGGCATATTGGCGGGTGACAAACCCACTCCATACATATTGTCACCCAGAATGACAAGATGGTCTGAATTTCTTGCCACTTACAATTACAAACTGTTACATCACCCGGACAAGACCATCTCGCACGCTGATGCTTTAAGCCGTTCCCCGTTGCCCGAGTTGCAAGACGACCCAGCACCCACATTGCCAGTCTTGCAAATTGAAACTATGCCAATGCCACCAGTCACCACGCAAGACATCGCACTTGAAATCAAAAGGGACAAACGCTTGGCGCGAGTGCTCAGCTGGGTGGAGAGGGGCTGTCCAGAAATCGAACCAAACAAACTCTTTAAACCATTTAAAACCAGGCAAACTGAACTCTTTTCACAAAAAGGTTGCATGTTGTGGGGAGACCGGGTAGTAATACCAGAGACACTACAGAAAAAAGTTTTAGAATTACTGTATGAAGGGCACCCAGGCATCGTGCATATGAAAGCCCTGGCCAGGAGCTATGCCTGGTGGCCGGGCATGGACAAGCAAATTGAAACCTGGGTCGCTGCTTGTCACAGATGCCAAGAGACTCGCTCAGCTCCCCCAAAAGCCCCACCATTGGAATGGGAAACACCCAGGGGCCCGTGGTCACGCATCCATGTCAACTTCGCAGGAACAACCAGGGACCATACCTTCTTAATTACAGTTGATGCAAATTCCAATTGGCTCGAGGTGAGCACGATGATGACAACCACCATGGAAGCTATCATCCAAAAATTAAATAAACTGTTTGCCACGCACGGTCTGCCCGATGTCATAGTATCGGACAATGGCCCACAATTTACTGCCTTGGCATTTGAGCAATACCTGGCAGACCGCGGCATCCGACACGCATTGACCTCGCCAGTTCACCCAGGGGCGAATGATAGAGCTGAAGGCATGGTTCGATTTACGAAAAACACACTACACAAAATGGAACATGGCAATATCCATGAGAAGATCACCAAAATACTTCTGCTACAGCACATCACACCGAGTACCACCACCAACAAGACCCCAGCAGAACTCCTCATGGGCAGAAGACTCAGGTCACCTCTAGACCGCCTACACCCTGCCTACACTCCAGAAAAGCCCATTGGTTCCAGCAGTAAGCACCGCGACTTCAAGGTAGGAGACACTGTATTTGCAAAAAACTTCACAGGGGACCCCATTGGGATCCCTGCAAAAATCACTCAAATCACAGGTCCCCGCTCCTACTGCTTAAACACCACCGACGGGAGGTCGTGGAAATGCCACATTGACCAACTCAGATCCAGACTGGCCGTTTGCACCCTCATCGACCCCAACCAAGGAATCAGAGGGGGGCGGAGAGAAATCTCAAGTGCAGACAAAGAACTAACACCACTGCAAGCAGAACACCCCCCACAAACAATTAATAAAAACCAACCATACTTTCCATCCAGAAGGGACTCGTGGCAGACGGGCACTTCGCCTGGAAGAAGCAGCCGGACAAGCTCCACCAGCCCAGAGAGCCTAAGCGGGAGCAGCAGAGTAAATGACTCAACCAACCCGGAGTCACCAGGTGGGAGTTGCAGCCAAAGGACTGGCTCACCCTTCCAGGCAGTTCCATCGTGCAGCTTGAGAGCGACGCAGAGCCCGTCCGAACCCATTGGTGAACAGAGACAATGTGAACTGCGCAAGTCAAGTAGGCAGGCATGAAGACCCACCTACTTGCGGGATTATGTAACCCCACCCCTCGGATGGAACCAAGAGGGAAGGGGTGTTCAATATTAGCAGGCTTGAAGGCCTGCATTCTGATTGGCCCAGAAAAGCCGGGCCGTGATTGGTTAAAACTGAGCATTCTGATTGGTCCTTATTCGGCTGCCGCAATTGGTTAAAACCAAGCGTGGCAAGCTCAAATGCATGTCATAGGCTGCCTAGCCGCAGCCGGCTCTATGAAAAGGGCTGCTCCGGCTAGGCTAGTTGTCTCAGTATCTGATCTCCTAAATAAAGAGCTGTTGTCACTACCTCGAGTCTCATCTCTCCTTGGAACCCACCAACCAGACATAACAGTATCCATTTTATTTACCTAATTATTAATTAGCATCTTTTTATATTTTCTCTCTTGTAGGACTAGCATCTTTTTTCTAGGAGGGCCGAATTTCAGCCTTCAAGATCTTCTACTATTGTTTTGCATCTTTCGGCTGCCATAAGTAACAGGGGGAGGAGGGGGGGAAAGTATGGGAAGCGAGCTGGAGGTGTTACATTCTAGTGTTGTATAAAATGAGGAGAGGGGAGAGTACATTCTTGCTTAGGTTTCTATTTCTTGCTTAGCTTTCTTTTCTCTGCACAGCTGCAAATCTTTATCAAAGTATGCCGAGGTCAACGGACAGAGCCCTCATCACTACCTGAAGATGTCCACACGATCATATTCACAACTTTTAATTGGAAGAATCATTTGAACTACTGGGGGTGGGAACCTTTCCATTACTTTGTATATGTGATTTATGCGCCTAATTCCTCAGATTCAGAATTCTATTGTTGCTACCACTTGATTTCCAGTAAAATATATCTTTTCTCTAATTAAAAGAATCTAAGTATTTCTTTCTTGGATTTTGGATGGAGCACTGCCTGACAGGTTGGACAGAAAGACATGGTAATGTAATAGACTAGGAAATTTTGTAATAGAAGTTTAATAGATCGATATAAAACATAATACAGATATATATAACCATTGGATGAAAGTACAATATAAATTTTACAATAAAATTTGGAATATCTCATATAAAATGATGGAATAAATAGTTTAGTCATGGATGATTAATAACTGATAAACAGATAAACATGTTAGTTTGACAATGTGAGAATTTATATAAACCGTGAGCAATGACTATGAAAGGATAGCACAAAAGATTTGTAACCAGCTGACAAATTGTATGTATGTAAAACGGAAGATGGTTTTATGTTTTTATGTTTTGTTTGTATATGTTTGTCTTAAAAAATAAAAATTTTACAAAAAAAAAAAAAAGACCTTCAGGGTCGGCTCTGGGCTTCCTCCACTGGAAACACGGGCCCCCCAATTCAGTGGGGTTTCCCAGGCCTGGGTCTCATAGGGGACACGGAGGGATAACTGGGTTCCATCCATTGAGTCAGCCTCCAAGGCCTGAGGAAAAGTCACGTTTGAATGGCTTTGGGGGGTCTGGGTTTTTTTGTATCTTTTTTTTAGCTGTGTTCTATCTGTGAAACCTTCCTTCTCGGCTTCTTTAATAAATTTAATCTTTGTTTAAATCCTGAAGTGGATCCAAGGCCTTCTTGCCCCCTCCTAAGACTGGCTGAGCTCCTGGTTCCCAAAGCCAGACCTGGATGGGGAGGGCCTCTCCTCCATCCTCTTCTGGGTCTCCAGAGGGCTGGTTGCAGGGAGAGAAACTGGGGTGGGTGGGTGAAGTTACCACCTCTCTCTGGTCACATCCACACAACTTGCTTACTTCACCAATGGCTGCATTCACACTGGCAACTCTTAACCGTGGTTTGTTTTCTGAAGTTGGATCAATTGGCTCAGTGAATGGTGGGCATCGCACAATACATGAATTCATCAGAGAAAAGCTGGACAATAGTTTATAACTGAAACAAGCAGCGTGTGCTGGTTAAACAGTATATAGCTAGTTTGGGAATGAGAAGTCCCCTTAAGGGAATGCTTCATGGGAAATGTAGTTAATGCCTCTTGGAGATGTAGTTCATGTCACATGGTTGCATCTGCAATCCTGATGGGTCACTGACTTGACCTCTGGAGGGCTGAGGGAGGTTTTGGGCATTCTTACCTGGACCCCAGCATCGTGCTGGAGTCTTCCTTTGGTATATCGCTGTGGGATGAAGATAACCATCTTTTCACACTATGGAGGTGATACCTGGGGCAAAGTTTGGACATTCGATGAATCTCTGCATATCTGTGAGTTATACTTTGAGGATATCTGATATAATCCAATAAAATTAACTTTGCATGGAAGCCTTTGTAGTGTTGGACTGCTTATCCCAGGAACTTTGGGAAGATAAAAGTATTGCCTGGGACAAAAAAACAGGGGAAGCTTTTCTTCCTTCAAGGACCATATTCACACAACATCCTTCACTAGGCTGGGGAAATGTTAGGCAGCCACCCTGAGAAAAAATACAAGTCCATGTGCAGCCTCCACAGAGCCGATAATGGACCACTGAGGAGAACAGCCACTCCTCCTCCTCCTCCTCCTCCTCTTCCCAGGGTCTCCCCTGAGGCAAACTCAGAAATCGAGGTGGGCACATTCTCGACAGAGAAGGGGATTCCTCCCCTCTGGGCACAACAACCCAACTTCAGTGAGACACAGCAGAGAACATCATGGAGAAGAGCAGCCTTGTTAGGCATCAACCTGGCCTCCAAAAACAACAGCTTGAACCCAGAGCCGCCAAAGATCTCATACTGAGGCAGAACAGATGGGAGTGGAAATTTCACTTCAGGCCCAAGGAATTTGAACATTACCTCCAATTCAGGATTGGCATGTGGAGTTCTGTCTGTGGAGACTCTCAGTCATCCAGGTTCTCGTTATCTCAAAGGAGAGACAACGTTTGAGATATATGGAGTTTTGATATACAAGAAAAGCACCAACAGGCCCAACTTTCAACATTAGGCAGAGTCCAAGGTTGCTGCTTGCTTCCTTGGTATTACAAGACAGGCAGCACTAAAGTGACATCAACCCAGAGTGTCACAAAGCTCCATAGCTCTGGGTGGCCTTCCCAAGCTATCTCTGGAGACAAGAGACCAAGTTGAAGGACAGGAGAAGTCAATCCTCCTCTTGTTGAACTCTCTCCCTCCAGCATCACTTTCCGGACTTGTCCTGACAGGAAGCACCACAATCACTATGGAACAATGTCCCCAGGGGTGTATCTGTCGCTTTTCACTCACAAGTTTTTCTGCTACTCCTCCAATGTAAACATCAAAGTAAAACAACCTGGAAGGCATCTTGTACCAGGAAAGGATAAATGCCTCAAGTCAGGCTCTGTGTGGCAAATGTTTTCAGAAAGGCATAGGCTGTGCTTCTGAATCGATTTTCTCTCCTTTCCAGATGAAGTTTGGTTTGTCTCTGAATCAGGAAAGACATAGGATATTCCTTCTTTTGAGAGGGCTTTGAATTCCTCCAACTCTTCTTATTCTTTAGAAACAGGAAGGGGATTAACAAAACTTAATGAATTATGGACCTCCTGCTTCAGCTTCTGATACTGCTGCTGTCCCAGCGGGTCTCTGGGATGCTTAGAGGGAAATGTCCTCTGAGTTTGGAGGATGGAAACCATCCATTGAGCTATTACAGGCCAGGAGACCATCTCATTGGTATATTCACAACTGAAAGAGTAATATCGCCTATAACGTTGCCTTTCAACAGGGCTCCTTCTAGTCAGTCTCATTCCTAAATCTTTCAGGGCAATGGAGTTGCAGTCCCTTTATTTGCAGTTCTTTCCTTTTCTTCTTATTTCAGTTACATCTCTATTGTAGGACCTGAATGATTTTGATTTTCATGGCTTGCTCTTTGTCTGGTTTTATGGAAGAGACTCGAATTCAAAGATGGGACTTGAAAAAAACCTGAAATAACTCCAATTTATTTTGCTATTTTTCTTTCACAGTTAAATCCTGAATTCATCACTTGAATAGTGAACTTTGTTTAAAGTAATGATTGAAATTAACATTGTTCCTTAACACAGCCCATTTCTGTATTTGTATAACTAATCATTACTTTTGGATAAATAGATCTACTTAAGAATATGATTGTGGACACAAAGAGGATTGAATTTTTAAAAAAGATATTTTGTTATTACAGTAGATGATGATGATGATGATAACACGAACTTTATTTTTACAGTAGTGTTTCTCTTGGCTTTACACATATCTCACACTTCATTTTCACCTTTCAACTGCTTGACAAAAATTCCCAGCTGCTGCAGAATCTCACACTTGGCTACAACATCCATGATAACTCTTTGAGCCCTTTCTGCAGTTCAGATGCCTTGCTGGATATGCTCTCTACTGGAGACGCCAATGTCCCCAACTACAGCTGTGGAAGGAAGGACAACCTTCTGGCTTTTCTGGATGGAGCTTTCCAACCAGATATCACCATTAGTAGGCACCTACAAAGTCCCACAGGTTTGTGTGTATTTTTCTCTATCTGGTAGATATTTTTCTTTCTATACATAAAGGCCTACTGTCAAGGGATGGAGTGAACCTCACAAGGAATGGAAACAATATATTCAAAAAACAACTGGCTCATCTTATCAGAAGGACTTTAAACTAAAATTGAGGTGGGGAGGCCAATCTTCAAGACGTTTCAAATCTAATTCCAAGCAAAAACCACTAAATAACTGTTAGGGATATACAACCTAGCAGAACGTGCAACGGCAGTCTAGCAGGTAGGCAAATGATGTAAGATAAACGTTGTTGTAGTTTACACTCAGTAAGACAGATACACTGTGCCAGTTAAATAGTTTTTTATTCCAGCAAGAGTTATAGCATCGTCAAAACAGTCCATATGTCGGAGAAGGCGGAGCTTCGTTTCGGCGATACAGCTGCGATCTTGGGGTTCTGAGATCGCAGCCGATATTTTCGCCCCTGGTCGGTCCCAACGGACCTAAACCGTCCCGTAGAGACGGGGATTGAGAAGGGTACTGTCCCAGGATCCCAGATATCGCAAAATCTCTGGTTTGATCCAGGAGAAGCCCTTTTGCTGGCGGCGGAGAGGCAGCCCCCATAGCTGCTGAAGTCGGGACAGCTCCAGAAAGAAAGTGGCTGGAAAGAAGTGTGTCAGCTGGGTGAGAAATTCCTTTTGTGTTGTAAATTCGCTGAGGCTTGAAAGGGCATCCTGAACAAAGAAGAAATCTGTGAGGCTTTTTTTTTTCACCAAACTGTTTGAGCGGCGTTTTTTAAAGTGATGTCAAATTGAGGCTTGGATTCTTTTTTCTTTTTCTTATTTTTTTTCTGGGGACTTAAGTGTGACTATGTAGGTAACCGGATTGAATTTTCTCATATATATATTTTTATGCTCCTTTTTTTGTGGTTAAACTGGGAGAAGATAAAAAGACAATGTTATTTGAAAATTCCAGTTTGGTTATCGACTATTGAAGCATTTTTCTATCCTATAATTTATAAGAAGGAACAAACAGTTAGATATGGGGAACTTTTGGATGAAAAGGGTGAACTTAAATCGATACAAAACTTAGAGGAACAAGGTATAAGGATGAATTGGTTTTCATATGCGCAAATACATTCAAGATATGATGAAGATTCTAAAACGGAGGGATTCTATGATAAGCAGACTGACTTCGATAAGATCTTGATGGGTACTGATGAGAAGGTGATTAAAAAATTATATGGTTATTTACTGGGAATGAAATTAGAGGAAGAACAAGTCAAAGAAACTATGATTGTTTGGGGGAAGAATTTTGGATATGGGATTGATCTTAAGAAATGGCAGAAATTGTGGTCTCAAAATTATAAAATAACAATGTCAACAGCATATAAAGAAAACTTGTATAAGATGTTTTACAGGTGGCACTTTCCTCCGACAAGAATAGAAAGAATGTTTAAGAACAAATCTGAAAAATGCTGGAAATGTCATCAGATACCCAGCTCGTATTACCATATGTGGTGGACTTGTGAGGACGCTAGAAAATATTGGACTATAATTTGCATGTGGTTGGAAAAAATGACAAAGAAACACATAGACTTGAAACCAGAGATCTTCTTATTGGGAATTTTACCTGATATATATAGTAAAGATTTGAAGTACCTGATTGTAAATGTATTAACAGCGGCTAGGATTGTATTTGCTAAAAATTGGAAGAATGAGAAAATACCATTACAGGAAGAAATTATTAAGAAAATATTGGAATGTGCTGAGATGAGTAGATTGACATTTGAAATTAGAGAGCAAGAGGATAAACAATTTTATGAAATTTGGGATCTTTTTTATCAATGGTTGATGATAAAATACGATAATAGAATATTTAGAATGCTAGATAGTAAGGAATATCTTTATTTTGCTATTTTGTTATTCGACATTATATTTATAAAGGGTTTTTTAGGATTGATTTGATATGATTATATGATTTGTTATAGAGTAAACTGGTTTAAAGTATTGTTAGCTCATAAAGCATGAATGATTAAAAATATAGTCAAAAACTTTTTCTTTTTAGTGATATTAGGATGTATAAGTTTGGATTGACAATATGAATATGACTACTGGGATGCTGCAACCATCGTAAATGTAAAAACAGTCATAAAAGCACTTTTTTTCAGTGCCACTTTAACTTCAAACAGACACTAAATGAATGGTTATAAATGAAGGACTACCTGTAGAAGAGCTAAGACCTATCAGCTGAATGACTTGTCAACTTTTCCATTTCATCCCACTTGGTTTTCTATTTTATTTGTTTGCGGGTTTTGACGCTGATGGATGTAATTCCAGGATTTCGCCTTGTAGCTTATCAGAAGTGACACAGTATTTTCACAGTAATTTATTGTTTTGTGGAAATTCTCCACACTGGGATGGTGATGGGTAGGTGTACAAGGTCCTTCTTGATGTCTGTTTAACACTGTCCTTCCTGAACCTTTCTTGGCAGGTGATGGTCATCTCCCTAAACAATTTACTGGGAAAAGGAAGGCTGGACTGATCAGTTGAATGAATGAATGATTGATTATAATAACAATAATAACAATAATCATCATCATCCTGCCAAACTACTGTGAGACTTCCGAATACAGACTGACAAAGTTTTGGAACACATCACCCTGGATATCACGATTGTGGAGAAAAAAAAGAGCGGATCGTCGACATTGCCATACCTGGTGACAGCAGAATCGCCGAGAAACAACTTGAAAAAAATCACCAGATATCAGGACTTGAGAATCAAACTGCAGAGACTCTGGCATAAACCAGTGCAGGTGGTTCCAGTGTTGTTCAGCACACTGGATGCTGTGCCTAAAGACCTAGGCAAGCACTTAAAAACAATTGGTGCTGACAAAATCACCATTGGTCAGCTGCAGAAGGCTACCTTACTGGGATCTGCTCGCATAATCCACTGATACATCACACAGTCCTAAACGCTTGAGAAGTGTTCGACTAGTGATTTGTGATACGAAACGCAGCAGTTATCTTGTTCGTTGTGTACACTGTTTTTTTTGTGAATAATCATAATAATCATAATATTCATAATAATCATAATCATGTTGTCAGAAAGATCTTGTGGCACTTTCAAATAGACAGATTGCCATTTGCAACACAACACGCCAGATTTTACAGTTGTTGAGGGCCAAAGCATACAATTTATTGATATTGCTGTACTAGATGCCAGAATCGAAGAAAAAGAATTGGAAAAAAAATCATGAAATGTCACGACCTGGCCATTAAAACTACACAGTTATGGGTAAAACATGTAACAGTGATACCCATTGTCATCCGTGCACTTGATACCATGTCCAAGAATTTTTACAAAACACATCAAGATTTGTAGCTTCCCACAATAACACCAGCAGAACTACAAAAAAACCCTGTGCTACTCGGAACATCGTATATTTTAAGATGATACTTGGTTGATACCTAGGACACTGGCAGCAACCAGTATCAACCATTAGCACCAGTCACTGGTATTTGTGATACATTTTTTTTAAATGTTCATCCTTCCACTGCCCGCTATCCTGTCAGAGCTGAAGAAGCTTCTTGGATGAGAAGCGAAACATCTTCAAAAGAAAAACCAAGAAAGTCCAGTTGTCTCCTGAAAAAAACACCTTTAGGATTCCAGAGGTATTGATCTTCTGGTGCTAGTTGGGTTAACCAAGAGAGTTTTTGCATGAACTATTAAGGCACATTTACTACACCAATATTTCCCAAAAAATCTCTTTCAAGCTCTTCTCCATACACGCAACCACAATGCACAAGAGAGATTTTGTAATGACGCCAGATAAGACCAGATAAGATTCTGAAAAAATAATGGTATCATCAAATTAAGCAAGTTGAAACCAGACATCAGGGGAATTAAGAGTTATACATGAAACTCTGGAGATGGTAACAGATCGGCGGTGTTACAATAAGGGTAATAAAGCATACACACCTGATCAGGTGATTGCATTTTGGACACTTGGCAATCAGCCCACTTACAGCTCTTTGCAGCACCCTGCGGACACATGACCACAATTTGGAATATTTTTTTAAACTGCAAACTGGTATTCCCAGTTTTCGCCACACACACACACACACACACACACACACACACACATCAGCAAGCAATGGGTTTGCTTAACAGCCATGAACCCACTGAACAAGTATCGTGAGTCGCTCAAGGACTTCTGCAAAAAAAATCGTAAAATTGCATCAGTCGCATGATGGCCTCGTCTATGACTGTCACAATTTATGATGGTAATGGGCAGGCTCCATTATGGCCATAAAGTGGAAAACTATCAGTAAAAAAGCAGAACTGGGAACCATTTTAACTGCAGGAAGGAACTGAAGAAAGACACTTGGGCACCGACATGTGTTTGCAACTGACAGCGATACTGTGGAAATGGAAACGAAGCAAGGCGGTTATGTGTGAATCAGGGGTGTCAAACTCTCAAGGACATGTTGCTGTCATGTGACGGGTCACAACTTTTTTTCGTCCTTCGCTAAACTGGGGGTGCGTGGGCGCAGCCAGCGCGTGATGAATCAGGGCACAAGTTTGACACCCCTGGCGTGAATCACAAAAAATAGAAAGTAATTCAGACTTGTTTCTGTTCAGCTGCTGATTTGGGTACGATGGAAGTTGCTGGATTAGATTCTTTCATTTAAAAAGGGTGGATAGAGTAAGTAAAGCAAATCAAATCAAATGTGTACAACGAAATTGAAAAATGTGGTAAATATGCTCAAGCCCATCATTCCCAACCAGCAGGGAATCATGGGAATCGGGCGTTCCCGGAAGGGGTCTGACGAGCATCAGGCCATGGGCTGAAGAAGGGACAGGGTGACCCAGGGAGCAGGATGCCGAAAAACAATTTAAGGTAAAAGATTTTATTTTAAAACGTTGGAAGTACAAAAATACAAGGCCAACTCTCAAATGAGAAGCAACTTTTAAGTCCCCGTCGTTGGCACGAGGCTCCGTTCCAAGGCAGAGACCGCAGTTGCACTTTAAACATGGGTGGCTGGATGGCTCTTCCCCTTCCTGGCAATCAGGCCATTCATTTCTCCTCTCATCTTTGGATCCATCTCTGCTCACCTTCCGAGCAGGGAAGTGGGAAGAAGAGATCAACCATTGAAACTCTTGGGAAATTCCAGCAAGACGAAGGGGCCAGGCTGAGACTCCCAATCCATGGAATTTTGAGGAGGGGTGTGTATGTGTGTGTGTGTGTGTGTGTGTGTGTAAATTTGGTTGTCTGCTCCTCCAAAGCAGTCACAGGGTACTTCGCTGCAGCTTCGTTGCCCCCAAATGTTACCTTTTCAGCTAGGACAGCTCAAGTAAGGGAACTAACCTAAACCCTGATCAAGGCCACGGATCCGGCGAGCCAATTGGACATCCCTGGGATGGAGGGTGACCCGTTTGGCATTGATGGTGCAGAGGTAGGCGTCTTCCAGGAGGTGCACCAGAAAGGCTTCAGCTGCCTTGGGAGGGAGAAACACAAGAGACAGAGGGACGTAAAGAATTAGAATTCTTCATTGGCCAAGTGTGATTGGACACACAAGGAATTTGTCATGGTGCAAATGCTCTCAGTGTCCATAAAAGAAAAGATACATTCATCAAGAGTCAAGAATCATCAGGTACAACACTTCATGATAGTCATAGGGTACAATAAGCAATCAAATCATACCAGGAAACAGTCAGTATAAATTGTAAGGATACAAGCGACAAAGTTACAGTCATACAGTCACAAGTGGGAGGGGATGGGTGATAAGGAGTGATGAGAAGATTAATAGTAATAGTAGTGCACTTTGTAAATAGTTGGACAGTGTTGAAGGAATTATTTGTTTAGCAGAATGATGACATCTGGGGAAAAACTGTCCTTGTGTCTGGTTGTTCTGGTGTGCAGTGCTCTATAGCGTCATTTTGAGGGTAGGAGTTGAAACAGTTTATGTCCGGGATGTGAGGAGTCTATAAATATTTTCACAGCCCTCTTTTTGACTTGAGCAATATACAGGTCCTCAATGGAAGGCAGGTTGGTAGTAACGGTTTTTTCTGCAGTCCTAATTATCCTCTGAAGTCTGTGTCTGTCCTGTTGGGTTGTAGAACCAAACCAGACAGTTATAGAGGTGCAGATGACAGACTAAATAATTCCTCCGTAGAACTTATTAGCAGCTCCTTGGGCAGTTTGAGCTTTCTGAGTTGGCACAGAAAGAACATTCTTTGTGGTGCTTTTTTGATGACGTTTTTGATGTTGGGTGTCCATTTTAAGTCATGTGATATAATAGAACCTAGAAATTTGAAGGTCTCTACTGTTGATACTGTGTTGTCTAGTATTGTAAGAGGTGGTAGTATGGGAGGGTTTCTTCTAAAGTCTACCACCATTTCTACGGTTTTGAGTGTGTTCAGTTCCAGATTGTTTCGGTTAAAGAGACAGAGGAAGAGAGAGAGGGAACACATACAGGGTTAATTTGGAAGCGTTTCTCCCACCTCCTGTCAGGCTACACTTTGTGGCCTCTCTCAAGCTGGCAGGAAAGTCTCCTAGCTTTACGTTTGCTGCCTCCATTACCAATCCACTTCCTGCCCCTGTGGTCCTATGATGTTCCTCCAAAATAACAGGTGGGGACACGCAAAGCTCTTGGCACCCAAATTGTCCTGGGCAGAGAATGGCCAGTGTGAGGTGTTTTGTGATCAAATGGTTCAGAATATGACATAGATCTAGAGGGAGGACTTTAGGCAGAAGGGTTGGGGGAAAGGGGGAGGAGTGGAAGAGAGAGGGGGAGGGAGGGAAGGAAGGAAGGAAGGAAGGAAGGAAGGAAGGAAGGAAGGAAGGAAGGAAGGAAAGAAAGAAAGAAAGAAAGAAAGAAAGAAAGAAAGAAAGAAAGAAAGAAAGAAAGAAAGAAAGAAAGAAGAAAGAAAGAAGGAAGGAAGGAAGGAAGGAAGGAAGGAAGGAAGGAAAGAAAGAAAGAAAGAAAGAAAGAAAGAAAGAAAGAAAGAAAGAAAGAAAGAAAGAAAGAAAGAGTTGTTGTTGCGGATAAATGAGAGGACAGAATAAGGGTTTATATTAGATAAATATCTAATAAATAGATAAGATTGAAGAAAGTGTAATGGAGGCGTAGCGTTGTGTGGCATGAATGGGAATTAGAATAACACAGCACAGCACAGAACAGGAGGCAGCTTAGCCCAAAGAAGACTTGGCAAATGTCTCAGAAAGTAAAGACAAGGAGGCAAAGAAAAATACTTTTCAACTTGCAAGATTCTGGTTACTGTAATTGATAATAAAGCTGGTGTTAGCACTCATAGTTGCTGCTTCTGGTCTAGAGAACTTTGAAGGGGTGATAGCAATCTTGCCTGTCCAAAAGCACATTTCCCCCCTCCCTCCTTTACCCTTAACAGTCCAAGAAACTAGAGAGGGCCCTTCTGAGACATTTGGCATAACCGTTGTTCTACTCTGCAGCTTCTTCTCCTTCTGTCTCTCAAGGACTTTCTCACAGAACCTCACAGGGAAAAGAATAAGAACGGGGGAACGGGGGGGGGGGGAGGGGGGATGTCACCCATTCCTGTTTTTGAGATCACCCCTGTTCTCCCACTCAGCCCTGCCCAAGCTCTTACCTCCTGCAAGGCAAGCAGTGCCATAGACTGCCACATCATGTCAACCCCTCGTGTAAATTCCAGGCAGATCTCCCGTACCTGTGGAGGGGTGGGAAAGACACAGAAGAGATGACAAGGTACCCTTGAGGGAGTCTCTTTCATTCCAGGATGCTATGAGTAGCTCTGTTAAATCCTGTGGTCTGCTGGGAACTTATTCTCCTCCCTCCCCGCCCGGCAAATACAGGTGGTCCTTAACTTATGACCACAAATTTATGTGGCTGAGTAATTTGCGAAGTGAGAGATTTGTTAAGTGGGTTTTTCGCCCCCCTGTTTTAAGACTTTTCTTGCCATGTTGGTTAAGTGAATCACTGTCAGGTTTCCAAGTGACGAAATTCATTTAAAAAGAAAAGAACAAAGTCCATCTTCAAAAAAGATTTCTTTGATTTTAGGAAAGCATCAAATTGGCAAAGTCCATGTTAATTCCGGATCTGACACAACCCGGAATATTAGAAGTTAGAAACAAGTCACATCCTCCAATAGAAGTCATTCAACGTTGCCTGATGTCGTAAATCTCCATCTCAAGGGGCCTAAGCACAGAACAGCTCATTTCTCAAAACAACTCTCTTTTATCTCCATTCCTCCCCACCTTAGGAATGCGGCAAGCCTGACACTCTTCCCTCCATGACTGCCGCAGAGAAAGTAAGAAAAAGAATATATACTCAAACGAACTAAAATGGCGATACTTATGTTAATTTCGGGCTTGACAATCACCGTGTCAGGTCTCCAACAAATCCACCCCCATTTAAATCATGATTATCTTGCCGCATCTCTCAGAGTTTAAAGAAAATTGATTAGGAGTGAACATGCTGGTGCTTCCTGGGTGTAGCCGACTCTGAGACCCATCATTCATTTCACCTTTGACCCTGGTCTTCCTCCACCCCCTGGATGTATATTCTCCAATGGGACACATCCATAGCCAAGAGTCATCACTCATGCTCTCCAATAATAATCTTGCGTGCCAGAAGCTTTGGGCTGCCTAGCAACTATCTGAAGCATTTCAAAAATGCACTGCTTTCCCCCCCCACTTCCTTTCTACTGGCAACTAAAAAGACCAAAGAAGTATTTTTATTTTTTTTGTTGACGCACTGCAGTTGTTAAAGTAGTGACATGGTTGTTAAGTGAATCTGAGCTCCCCTACGAACTTTGCCTGTCACAAGGTTGGAAAAGAGAAAGTCGCCCCCAAAGCAATTAATCCAGGCTGCGCGGGAACACAAGGCTGAGCCACCCACATGGCCCGGGGGAAACACAAGGCTTGTCACTTGCACTGCGAACAACACAAGGTAGTGAGGAAAGAGGGGAAAGGACGGAGAGGGGGGAATTTGCCCCACGCGCCCCACACGCCTGGCCTGGCCACCAGGCTGCTGCTTTCTGCTTCTTTCTTCTGCTTTTGGCTGCAAGGCCTTCTGCTCCAAGAGGCTGCACCAGCAAAGACTCATTTCTGGTGGAGTTTGGAGGGGAGAAAGACTTCTGCTGCTTTCCTTGGATGAAGCCAAAAGTGTCTCTTTCTCTCTCCCCCCCTGAGAATGGAACTGGAGACAGTATCCTGCGATCCCAAATAAAGAATGATTGATTGGTAGGAACACGGGGCGGGGAATTTTCCTGCAGACTTTTGGGGGGATTTTCCCAGGGTCTCCGGTCCGCGGGATTTAAAATGATGAGTTTGGTGGTCCCTGAGGTCCAAAAGGTTGGCGACCCCTGGTTTACAGAGTCAGCATGTTGTCCCCCAACAATAGCAAATCGGACAATCTGTACCACATGGGTGGGCTCTGGATCCTTTTGAATTTTTACAGGCGATGTTAAAGGAGCATTTGGGTATCTTACAGAGAATCACGAAATGCATAACAATTTTATGAAAGGTCCTTGGGGATCTCTGAGCTTGGTGGTTTTCTTGCAGACTTTTTGCAGGTAACATCACTAGTGCAAAAAAAAAAAAAAAAAAGTCTTCAACAAGTAACAGTTTCATTTTGGACACCGCGGCATCTAAGTAGGCCATGGTTGAAGGAAAACAAAACAAAATAAATCAGGGTGGACAATCAACTTACCACACGAGCAAAGGGCAGCTTGGCAATAAGTAGATTAGTACTTTTTTTAAACTTTCTGATCTCCTGCAAGGCTCGCTGGCCAGGCCTGTATCTCCTTCTCTGAGGACCTGCTGCTTAGGACATAAAAGGGGGGAGGGGGTTAACAAAGGGAAGATGACCCCCAAGAGGAAAAGAGGTTTCAGTTCAGTAGTTCCCAACTTTGAAGATTTGGAATTCTGGGAATTTGAAGTCCATGCATTTTAAAGTCACCAAGATTGAGAACGGCTGCCTGAGCAGCCCAAAATTGCCAGATATTTATATGGATCAGCTTCCTCTATGCCAGGGGTCAGCAACCCATGGCTCTGGAGCCGCACGTGGCTCTTTCATCTCTCTGCTGCGGCTCCCTGTTACTAGTTGGCTCCACAATAGATAGGGCTTTTGGTTAGACAGGTAGAGGAAAAAGAATGCCGTGCTAGGAAGAGACTCTATGGTGGGGGGAGGGGGGGGAAACAGACTTCCGGTCACCTCAGAATTGAAGTGAGGGGGGGGCGCTTCCACTTACAACCTTTGTGGCTCTTTGAATGCTTAAAGTTGCCAACCTATGCCATCATAATCTCTAGGCAGTACAGGTAGTCCTCGTCTTACAATAGTTCATTTAGTGACCGTTCAAAGTTAAAACAGTCCTGAGAAAAAGGGACTCGTGACCATATTTCACACTTACAACCTTTGTGGCAGATCATTCCGATCGTGTGATCAAAATTCTGATGCTTGGCAACTAGTTCACACTTACAACCGTTATTGTCTCCCAAAAGGTCATGTGATTCCCTTTTTACAACTTTTTGGCAAGGAAAATCAATGAGAAAGCCAGATTCACTTCAACGGCACCGACAAAAGGGACTTGTGATGACCAGGGTGGGATACAAAATAAACACAGGCACAAAAACAGGTGAAGCCCCTTTCATTCCTTCAGCTTGGCTTTAAAGCTCCAAATATCCTTGACTGGAGACAAAAAAACCTCCCCACAAACAGTTGCAAAAAAGGAGGACATGCCATTCAAACTAAAAATACCTATAAATTATAAATAAAAGAAAACAAGACAAAGCATACTGAAGCAATTAAGGAAACCAGGCAAGATAAGGGCTAGAAGACGTCCCCAGATATCGGAATACACACTGGGAAGGATGCCAAATTTGGATAAGAATAAACAAACTAGAAATATTTTCACACTTTGTTTCCAGCACTAGCTCATACGCCTGTCCCTCCTTTTAAGCAGTCCTCACAGCTGCAGCCCATGAAAGAAAGAGCCTCTGATCAAGGCCCCTTCCTCCCCCATAGACCATGCCATACACATTTCTTCCTTATCTTCTCCTCCCTGCATGCCCTAGGATGGAGAGGGGATGGGCCTGGGTCTTACTCTGACTGCCCAGCTGACCTGTGCCCTTCCCCAGCTTCCTGCACAACCTCCAGAGCCACATGTCCACTTCCTGTCAGCTGTTCTTCCTCTCCCTTGTAGTCAGACTCCAACAGGAGTATGACAGGACTTGTGGCCGTTTTTCAGACTGATAACTCTTGCAGCATCCCCACCATCATGTGATCGAAATTCAGATGCTGGGCCACTGACTCATATTTATGACTGTTGCCGTATCCTTGGGTCATGTGATCCCCTTTTGCAAATTCCTGACAAAGACAATGGGGAAGACAGATTCATTTACAAACCACGTTACTAATTTGACAACTGCAGTGATTTACTTAACAATTATGGCAAAAAAAGGGTCACAAAATGGAGCCATAGTCACTTGAACAACTGCCTCGCTTAACAACAGAAACGTTGGGCTCCGTTGGGGCCATAAGTGGAGGACTACCTGTATGTATCACTGTTCATAAATTGAGGGCTTCCTGCGAGTCAACCTCTCCAATGCTTTGAAGGGGGGTAATTTGCCCAGACTGCCCCACACCTGAAAAAGTCTCTTTCTTTCTATTTTTTTTTTTTTTGTTGTTGCTGTTGTTATTGGTTTGAGGCCTTTTTCTGCCTCCCAGAGGCTTGGAAAAAGCCTCTGCAAGGCTTTTCATGCCGAATTATAGGCCTGTTTTGTCACTTCCTGTGATACGGGAAGTGACGAAATGGGCCTATAATTTGGCCTGAAAAGCCTTGCAGAGGCTTTTTCCAAGCCTCTGGGAGGCTGAAAAAGGCTTCAAACCAGCTGTAAAATCAGCCGTGAGGAGCAATGCAGATAAGGGGTGTGTGTGCACACATGCACAGGGGGCATGGGAGGGGAGCATTGCATTCTGGGTGCTGGCACTCGAGTGTATGCATGCTGGTGCACGTGCAATTTTTGGCACAGGAGCCCCAAAAGTTTAGCTACCACTGCCCTATATCATTTCAGACAAATGGTTGTCCAGTTTCTTTTTAAAAACTTCTACTCTTAGAGCACCCACAACTTCTAGAGGCAAGTCAAATTAAGGAAATTTCTCCTTAATTAAGGAAATTTCTCCTTAATTCTAGGTTGCTTCTCTCCTTGATTAGTTTCCACCCATTGCTTCTTCTCCTGCCTTCAGGTGCTTTGGAGAATAGCTTGACTCCCTCTCCTTTGGGGCAGCCCCCGAGATATTGGAACACTGCAATCATTGTCATCCCACAGACTCCAGAGAATAATTAAGACTGTAGAAAAAACAATTACTACCAACCTGCCTTCTATCGAGGGCCTGTATAATGCTCGAATCAAAAAGAGGACTGGGAAAATATTTACAGACCCCCTCACATCCCGGACATAAACTGGATCAACTCCTTCCCTCAAAACAATGCTACAGAGCACTGAACACCAGAACAACTAGACAAAAGAACAGTTTTTTCCAACGAACGCCATCACTCTGCTAAACAAGTAATTGTCCAACACTGTCCAACTATTTACAAAGTCTGCACTACTATTACTGTTAATCTTCTCATCACTCCTTATCACCCATCCCCTCTCACTTGAGACTGTATGAC
The DNA here is from genome assembly GCA_033807585.1 of Hydrophis major. NCBI lineage: Eukaryota > Metazoa > Chordata > Lepidosauria > Squamata > Elapidae > Hydrophis > Hydrophis major. The sequence continues at coordinate 56,478 of JAUCBL010000443.1, forward strand.
TGTAACTTTGTCGCTTATATCCTTACAATTTATATTGACTGTCTCCTAGTATGATTTGATAACTTATTGTACCCTATGACTATTATTGGGTTGTACCTGATGATTCTTGACTCTTGATGAATGTATCTTTTCTTTTATGTATACTGAGAGCATTTGCACCAAAATAAATTCCTTGTATGTCGAATCACACTTGGCCAAGAAAGAATTCTGTTCTGTTCTGTTCTGTTCTGTTCTGTTCTGTTCTGTTCTGTTCTGTTCTGTTCTGTTCTATTCTATTATTCTATTCTATTCTAATTCTATTCTATTCTACTCTACTCTATTCATTCTTCTTTTTCACTAGACTTTTTGTTCCAGTCAATGATCCATATTTCTTACCTGCTGCTTGTTGTGGGGGTTGCCTCAGTCCAGGACGACGGGGAGAGGTTTGCCTCCTGCGTGGCGATCCTTCAGATTGCTGGCGGCGGGAAGGAGGGGTCAAAGGGATTCTTCTGGAACTGGTGCCAGATGATGGAGAACGCCGCATAGTGCCTGGCAAAGAAAATAACAAAAATATTACCTCTGACAATTCCTGACCAGTCATCTGAGATTCAGGAGTACAGATTGTCCTCGACTTATGACAATTGAGCCCAGAATTCGCATTGCTAAGTAAGACAGTTGTTAAATGAGTTTTACCACCTTCCTTGCCATGGTTGTTAAGCAAATCAGGGCAGTCGTGAATAAAACAATTGTAAAGTAAATCTGGCCTCCCCACAGACTTTGTCAGAAGGTCACAAAGGACGATCACACGGGATACCACAACCGTCATAAATGTAAGCCAATTGCCAAGTGTCTGAATTTTGATCATGTGTTTTTCTGGTTCTTGCCTGGCTTCGGGGCAGCAGGAATTCGCGACCGCTCGCGATTCCTGCTGTGCTAGCCGCCGAGGTACCCCCGATCCGAATGGGTCAGGGGGATATGGCTGCCCTGTAGGGACAGCCGAAGAGAGAGGGGAGCTGGACAGGGGGTTGGGGGTGTCGCAGACCCCCTCCTCCTCCGGAAAAACCCCTTTTTCCCAAGGCGGTGGAGCGGCGGTCAGCAATGGCCGCCACGAAGAAGTCTGCAACCGGGTAAGAACGTGCTGGAGGAAGCAAGAAAAGTGAAAGTGCTGGCTGAGCTGGGTCAATCAACATCCTTTAAATTCGCTGGAACTGAGCTGTCTGAATTGCTGGAGGATACATTGTATCCCTAAGAAGATCCAAAGCGGCGGAGAAGCTGTTAAAGGGAACTTTTTTTTTTCTTCACTCTCCCACCCCATGAAAAAAGCAGAAGAAGATTTGAAATTTGTTTGGGCACTGAAAGTGAAATATTCTGAAAGTTGCTTGGACATTGGACTTAAAAATTTAAGAAATTGGAAAACCTTTATTAGAGGTATGGATTTTTGATTATTTAAAAATTGATGTTGCAAGTGGGAAGGGAGCGGAAAAATATTGGAGCAGAAGTGGAAAAAGGAGGAGATTGCCAAGAATACTAAAAAAAGAAATATGGTAATTGGACCTCTTTGATTAAACAGTAACCCCAGAAAGAGAAAGAGAAGAAGGAAGAAAAGCATTAACTTTTGGAACTTTCTTTTTGGATTAGTTTTGACTAAAAATACTTGGGTGGTTGTTTTGGGGAAAGTTTTTCTTTTCAGGATGGCATCGCTTGTGGATGAACTAAAGACTGAATATCAAAAATATAAAAAGGAAGAACAAGATGGAAAAGATACTTTGGGCACTTTATTTCAATTTTTAGAAATGGCGTTATGTACTTATGAAAAGTTGATTATGCAGCAGAATGACTGGGACAAAAAAGAAGAGGAAGAAGAAGCCATCTTTGATGAACAATGAGTTTTTTCCGGGGAGGAGGAGAAAGAGGATAAGAAAAAGGGGATTTTAAGGTTTGAAAAAACAACCAAAAAGAAAAAGAAAAATGAGAGGAAAGATGGATGCAAGGTTAGAAAGCAAAGGAAAGGGAGTAAGAAAAGGGAAGAGGAGAGACAAAGGGGTAAAAAGGGCAAGGAGAAGAATAAGCAAGAGAGAAAGGGGGGGAGGAGAAGCCTCAATGGTGGGAAGCAAGATCTAAAGAAAAAAAGTGTTGTGTCCGCGAAATGATGCCAGGAGTCGGTGACTTTAGTGCAAGCTCTTTATTTGTAAGTTGGAACCGAACTGGCGAAAGGAAAAAGCCCGCGGCTTTTATTACTTTCGCCGCGGCGGCCGCGGCCAATGGTACCACTTTGAATCTCCCGCGATCCGAATGGACCAATCGCGGGAGAGTCTCAGCGAGCCAATCGGCGCGGCTCGCCTGACCAATCGGAGAGCCCCGCGCTTTGGCCAATCAAAGCGCGGGGATCTCAAGTATGTTAATTAAGGACAGAACAAAAAGCTTATTTAGAGACAATGGGTGAATCTAATTAAGGATAAAAGGGGGATTCTGGAAGGTATATAAGATTGTGTTTTTATATGTGTATTTAGAGTATAAAATTTATTGTGTAAATTTAGAATTTATTAAACAGAATCCCAAGATAAATTAAGTGTTACATGAAGTACTTTTAAGTTAGGGTAAAGGCGTCACTCCAAATACTGTATAGGAGAAGTATAGTAAAAGAAAAAAGATGAATGGATGGTTGGAAATAGAACAAAGAATGTTATTGAAAATGGTTATAAGCTGTTATGCTTTGATTGTTTATGCACTGTTTTTGTAAAATTAATAAAATTGGTTTATAAAAAAAAAGAAAAGAAAATGATAACAAGATATGGAAGGATATATAAAATGAATATGATGTTTGAATTTGTGTCTGTGTGAAGAGTTTTAACCCGAGATCAGGCAGCCTTCAGAAAAGATGTTTTAGTTTATGTTTTGTGTATTGTGTTTGTAAAATTAATAAAATTTGTTTAAAAAAAAAATTTGATCATGTGACCATGGGGATATTGCCAGGGTTATGTGAAAAATGATCATAAGTCTCTTTTTCTTACTGCTTCTATAACTTTGAACAATCACTAAACAAAAGGTTATAAGTTAAGGATTTGTCATTTTGGCTACAAAAGGTAAGCTACCTTTGTAGCAATTGATGGTCCTTTTAAATTCCGTTTTCAAACCATTATAATGACATAGCATATCAAATCCTACAAATCTAGGACTAGCAGATCAGCTAGTCGAAACCCAGAAGACTATTAGATGGTAGGACATATTGTCTGACGATTTTTCAGATTTTTGTAGCTCTAAGTGACCTGATTGGGGTGCAAAAAAGTGTCAGCATAATTAGCACCTACTCAGGGTTATTATAATTATCTGCAAGTTCAGTTGGGTCCAGAATTTCTGTGTTTAACCAAGGCATATCTTCTTAGTTACATGGGACAATGTTAAACCAAGTGAAGATGATTTCTTGACAAATCATTGGTCAACTAGCTTCCTGATATATTTAAGATTGGTTTTAAAACTATTTTCTAACTTTTATAAAAAAAAATACCAAGTGTATCACAGTAGTGATTAAGGAGCTGGGACAAGGGCCAGGAAGACATACATAATTTCCACTTGAACAGTTTCTCAACCTTGGCAGATTCTTGATGTCTCCACCAGATTTATCAGCAATACCAATGCGGGCAGGGAATTCTGGGGAACGTAGTCCACTTATTAGGAAGTTACAAGGTTTGGGGAACTGTGCGCATAAGTCTATGGAGTTGAGTGGGCAGCTTAGGGCCAGCCACTTTTTCTCAGCCCAGCCCACCTTGCAGGATTTTGAAAAAATAAAGAGCAAGAATCTTTCACCACAAGTGAATGGGAAAAGTATTTTTCAGGGATTATACGAGCAAGAGACCAGGCCTCTGGCAATTTGGATGGGTAGGTTCCAACATTAGCACCTGCGCTTGCAAACATGGGTAGAAATGCTGAAACTCCCCTTAAGAAGTTTTTTTTTTTTTTTTTTTTTAAGAGAAAGGGTTTATTTCTGTTAATGATCCACCCTACAAGTCTGCTGAATAGTAAACCATACCCTAGCAGATGAGTTGTGGGAATTAAAAGAGGGGAGCTGCAAAAGAGTATTGGAGATGGATGCAGACATGGGTGGAACCAACGGTAGGAGAGTGTATTCCATTTCAACCGGAATTTTTTTCTCCTAGGAATATCAGAAGGATATAAGAAGGATTTAATTTATTTAATAGTAACATGTATTGACAGCGGCTAGAATAATATATGCGCAATACTGGAAAAAGGAAAGCATAGCAACAGAGATTCCGACAGAAAATTATAGCATGTGCAGAATCTGATAGAATTAAAAAAAACAAGGGAGAATCTGAATACTATGAAACGTGAAATTAATTCTATCAATGGTTGCATAGAAGGCAAGGTCGGAACATAAGGAGCTATGATGATTAGAATAATTAGTAAACAATATATCAAACAAGGAGAGTGTGAATGGTGAAATAAGATAGAGAGAGAGAGAGAGAGAGATGTATAACAATTGTAAAGCCAGAATGGCTGCACAGTATTGCATTATAATTAAAAACAAAAAACAAAACGAGGGGAGAGGGGAGGGGAATTCAAGGAACTGTTCCCTAGAGATTCCCGGAAGAAACAGTTGCGTGCTGTTCATACCTGGGTAGCAAAATGCCGACACAGCAGCCAAACGTCTGTCTTGGTATGCCTGAGCACCAAAGCGGATTTTTTACGGGAGCGATCCTAATTCAGACCTCAAACTGGCCAAGGATGCTGAAGACCAGCGACCATTTCCGCAAATGCTCCACAGCTTGCAGAAAGTTGCGGGGGGGAGGGGGGGGATAGAAGTTGCCGACGACGACGACAGCAGTTCAGTGCCTCTCCGTGACGTCACAATGGCAGGGATTTTTGGCGGTGACGCCACAATGCTCGGAAATTCCAAATCGGATTCTCACGAGGGGCGTGGGGGGGAGAGGTAGCGGCGGGTCCACGGACGAGCCCCCGCCTCCTTCCCGTCCGCTACATTCGATTCTCGCGCCACACTTTCCGGGCCCCACCCCTCGCTTGAGAGAGCCAATCCACTCTTTCAGAAAAGGCGTTCGAATCTTCAAGGAGGCGGGCCAGGGCTGACCGAATCTCCCAATGAAGAGGCGGGGCCGGGACACACGGGCGAGGGAAGGGGGAGGAGCCTTAGTTTCGCCTTCATTTTGGAGGTCCATTGATTGACGCCTGGCGTAAGAAGGACCCGAGGCCAATAGGCGAACCACAATACCTTCCTCCTCCCCGCCCCTCAGAATTCTGACTCTGCCCTTCGAATCCGTCGCTTTCAATTGGGCCGTTTGAATGTCGCTGCTATCCAATCAGAGGGCGAGAAGGGGGGGTGAAACGCAAAGGTTGATATTCGCGCATGCGTTAGCACGAGGGTCCGTTCGTCACCAAGTTGGCTCCTTCCTGGATGCCCCAAACTGCCTGAGAAATAGCTAGAAAAACTGCCTGAAAAGGCCCACAAACTACCTGAGAAATGGCTGGAAAAACTGCCTGAAAAGGCCTGAAAAACTGGCCTGAAGTACTGCCTGAAAACTGGCCTGAAGTACTGCCTGAAATGTTTCATTCCCTGACTAGACAACATCATCAGTGTACTGATGACATTAACTAGTTGGGAAATGTAACATCTGCAAGGAAACAACCGAGCTTAGAAAGCATCGAAGATCCCAACTCTCCATGTTGTATTATTATGGAAAATATTTAATATATTATCTATGGAGATTCTCAGTCATCCAAGTCGTGGTTTTGTCCCAAAGGTGCTTTTTCAAGAGGCAACTGGACTGTCTGGTTTTTTTTTTTTTCTTTGAAGATGTTCAGAGCTGAAGAAGCCTCTTGGATGAGAAGTAAAATGAACAGAAAGTTCAGTTGCCTCTTGAAAAAGCACCTTTGGAAGATGGAGAACATATATTGTTCTCTATATAGCTACAGCTCAAAGCCCTTATATATTGCTGGCCTAAATTTTCCCGCCTTTATTTTGTTCTCGACAGGAGGTACCTCTGGATGCTTCCGTCACTTCATACTGTGAGATTGCACTCGTACGAGAGACTGACACGACACGGATCTGAGTTTTCTCTCTGGTTTTATTGCGGTTCTGCAGAAGCGGGTTCACATCCAAGGCAGCTGGATGGAACCCCGAGCACACTTTGCACAGCATACTTATACCCTAATTCCCTTGCCCCATCGTACGAGGGCTTGGTTCACAGACGTCATCAAACCTCACACCTTCCAGGGACACTTATTGCCCATCAACATTCCCCAGACCACAAACTGTTTGTTGATGGTTCCCCTATCAGTACTGGCGCTGCTTTTGAAACACACACGTATACAAAATGGTTCATATTGTTCTAATCCTTATCTTCCGGAAGGTTACAAAATACATGCTTTTGTAAGCAACTCTAAGCGTAAGCAAATTTACAGAAGCAAAAGTAGCATTACATTATTTCACTTATCACAATCCCTCCTCTTCTGGTTACACTTTGTTTCAAAAGCACAGAGATCTTTACTAACTTGCATTAACATTTCTTCTGATTGACTATATAAAATGAGTTCTTTCTTTTTATTTGTGAATCTAATTTCCCCTAAAGATTGTATGCACATATTTATTAAGTTTGGAATACATTGGATACAGCAGCCTAAACTAACCAAAATTACTACTATAATTGTTAGAGTGGTTATTATCGATTTCCACCGTGATCCATCGGGAAGCCAAGACCATAGCATGTCCCACTATGATCCTGAATCACCATCCCACTGCTTCTGATATTCATTTATCCTGGTCTCCATTTCATGTACAGTTTTAGTTATATTTGGTTCATAATTGTGTATATAAGTACAGCAATGAGAATGTATTAAGGCACAGACACCCCCTTTCGCAGCAAGCACTATGTCTAAAGCATAGCGATTCTGCAATGCAACTTGTCTAACCTCGGACAATTCTTCATTAATCATTTTTATACTTTTTATGGTGTCATTAAACATTGCGATGGTAAAGTTATTCAATTGTTTAATGTCTTGGTAATTTAACCCAATGCCTAGAGGTGCAATTAGAGCTCTTCCCATACCACCCCACCAGGATCCCGGATTTACTCCGGAATCTAACTCTCTTTTATTTCTGATTCGGGTGTTGGGTAGGTTATCTAATTTATATATTACCGGTAACACAAACCCCATGGTACAAGTTCCTGACCACAATTTTGGTACTTCTCTATAGGCATGTTTCCCACATAACAACCACTTGCTGTCATCCATGGCCCAAGTAGCATTAGAAATCCTTGTCCAATTGATCATGTCCTCAAAATACATACACATTTCACAATAATATGTATAGAAGGGTTGAAGATCATTTGTACAGTCATAGGATTTTGTTTTACTGGTATTAAAACATGTTGTGGGCATTATAAATGTTTTATTACACCTTTCCCAATCTCCCAGGAAGATTCCCCCAGTAGTATTTCTTCTAAAACAAACATGAGCTGTCTCTCGCAATTGAAGGAATACCTTCCTGGTCATATTTCTCCCAAACTCCTTTTTACGTTCCCCTCCATTCGCCATCATTTGTTTTGTCAAAGGTACTCCATGTAGAATAACCCCTTTTTCAGCTTTCCCAGGCAAATGCATACATAACCAACAATTAGTAATATTTAGACCTTTCGCCGTTGCTCTTATATCTTTAATGTAGCAATTGTCTGCCCAGAGATCTTCTCCAAGATCCCCTGCTCTCTGAACATGCTGAGATTGTCCGGTTTCTGCTTCTTTAACCTGTTGTAAGACAAAAATATTCACAAGTACAGTTAAAGTACACAGAAACAGACGCATGATTTTATCTTTTAAGAGTCAGTTTCAAGGGTTGTCCTTCCACTGGGTGACTTCTCCAGGGCTTCTCAGGTTCTGGAGTTGCTTTCACACGACTATGATGAGTCCATCCACTTTCCTTCGTCCGGACAGCAGACTCAGTCGTCAGGAGTACTTGATATGGTCCTTCCCAGCTAGGTTGCAATTTCTCAGTTCTCCAAGTCTTCACAAGCACCCAATCACCAACTTCATAGGGATGTTGACTTCCTACTAGTGGTGGTCGTTGTGCTAAAAGTCCCTGTTTACGAAGAGATAATAAAGACCTGGACAGCGTCTGCAAATATTTTCTCACAAACATATCCCTGAATTCAGGTATAGGTTCCCCAAAGGTTGTCAAGTAAGGGCGACCCATTAACATTTCAAAAGGTGAAACCCCCACGTCCTTTCTTGGACAAGTCCTAACTCTCAACAGAGCTAGGGGTAAGTTTTTGGTCCAAGGTAACCCATTCTCCAACTGTAATTTTGTCAAGTGTTTCTTAATTTCTGAGTTTCCCCTTTCAACCTTCCCTGAAGACTGAGGATGCCAAGGGGTGTGTAAGTCCCATCTCACCCCTATAGCCCTCATTATCTCTTGAAGAATTTTTTGTGTAAAATG
>JAUCBL010000444.1:0-50000 GCA_033807585.1 Hydrophis major
GAGAATAAGAGAGAGAATGAGAGACAGAGAGTGAGAGAGAGAATGAGAGAGAGAGAGAATGAGAGAGAGAATGAGAGTGAATGAGAGAGAGAGAGAATGAGAGAGAGAGAGAATGAGAGAGAAACGGAGAGAAAATGAGAGAGAGAATGAGAGAGAATGAGAGAATGAATGAGAGAGAAAATGAGCGAGAATGAGAGTGAATGAGAGAGAGAGAAAATGAGAGAGAGAGAGAATGAGAGAGAGAGAGAATGAGAGAGAGAGAGAGAATGAGAGAGAGAGAGAGAGAGAGAGAATGAGAGAGAGAGAGAGAATGAGAGAGAAACGGAGAGAAAATGAGAGAGAGAATGAGAGAATGAGAGAGAGAATGAGATGTGAATGAGAGAGAAACGGAGAGAAAAGAAGAGAGAGAATGAGAGGGAATGAGAGAATGAATGAGAGAGAAAATGAGCGAGAATGAGAGTGAATGAGAGAGAGAGAAAATGAGAGAGAGAGAATGAGAGAGAGAGAGAATGAGAGAGAGAGAGAGAATGAGAGAGAATGAGAGTGAATGAGAGAGAAACGGAGAGAAAAGGAGAGAGAGAATGAGAGAGAATGAGAGAATGAATGAGAGAGAAAATGAGCGAGAATGAGAGTGAATGAGAGAGAGAGAAAATGAGAGAGAGAGAGAATGAGAGAGAGAGAGAATGAGAGAGAGAGAGAGAATGAGAGAGAAACGGAGAGAAAATGAGAGAGAGAATGAGAGAATGAGAGAGAGAATGAGAGTGAATGAGAGAGAAACGGAGAGAAAAGAAGAGAGAGAATGAGAGAGAATGAGAGAATAAATGAGAGAGAGAGAATGAGAGAGAGAATGAGAGAGAGAAAAGGAGAGAAGGAATGAGAGAAAGAGAGAGAATGAAAGAGAGAATGAGAGAGAGAATGAGAGAATAAGAGAGAGAATGAGAGACAGAGAGTGAGAGAGAGAATGAGAGAGAGAGAGAATGAGAGAGAGAATGAGAGTGAATGAGAGAGAGAGAGAATGAGAGAGAATGAGAGTGAATGAGAGAGAAACGGAGAGAAAAGGAGAGAGTGAATGAGAGAGAATGAGAGAATGAATGAGAGAGAGAGAGAGAATGAGAGAGAGAATGAGAGAGAGAATGAGAGTGAATGAGAGAGAGAGAGAATGAGAGAGAATGAGAGTGAATGAGAGAGAAACGGAGAGAAAAGGAGAGAGTAAATGAGAGAGAATGAGAGAATGAATGAGAGAGAGAGAGAATGAGAGAGAGAATGAGAGTGAATGAGAGAGAACGGAGAGAAAAGGAGAGAGAGAATGAGAGAGAATGAGAGAATGAATGAAAGAGAAAATGAGCGAGAATGAGAGTGAATGAGAGAGAGAGAGAATGAGAGAGAATGAGAGAATGAATGAGAGAGAGAATGAGGGAGAGAATGAGAGAATGAATGAGAGAGAATGAGAGAGAGAATGAGAGTGAATGAGAGAGAGAAACGGAGAGAAAAGGAGAGTGAATGAGAGAGAATGAGAGAATGAATGAGAGAGAGAGAGAATGAGAGAATGAATGAGAGAGAGAGAGAATGAGAGAGAGAATGAGAGAGAGAAAAGGAGAGAAGGAATGAGAGAAGAGAGAGAATGAAAGAGAGAATGAGAGAGAATGAGAGAGAGAATGAGAAACAAGAGAGTGAGAGAGAGAATGAGAGAGAGAGAGAATGAGAGAGAGAATGAGAGTGAATGAGAGAGAGAGAGAATGAGAGAGAGAGAGAATGAGAGAATGAATGAGAGAGAAAATGAGCGAGAATGAGAGTGAATGAGAGAGAGAGAAAATGAGAGAGAGAGAGAATGAGAGAGAGAGAGAATGAGAGAGAGAGAGAGAATGAGAGAGAGAGAGAGAGAGAGAGAGAATGAGAGAGAGAGAGAATGAGAGAGAAACGGAGAGAAAATGAGAGAGAGAATGAGAGAATGAGAGAGAGAATGAGTGAATGAGAGAGAAATGGAGAGAAAGAAGAGAGAGAATGAGAGAGAATGAGAGAATAAATGAGAGAGAGAGAATGAGAGAGAGAATGAGAGAGAGAAAAGGAGAGAAGGAATGAGAGAAAGAGAGAGAATGAAAGAGAGAATGAGAGAGAGAATGAGAGAATAAGAGAGAGAATGAGAGACAGAGAGTGAGAGAGAGAATGAGAGAGAGAGAGAATGAGAGAGAGAATGAGAGTGAATGAGAGAGAGAGAGAATGAGAGAGAATGAGAGTGAATGAGAGAGAAACGGAGAGAAAAGGAGAGAGTGAATGAGAGAGAATGAGAGAATGAATGAGAGAGAGAGAGAGAATGAGAGAGAGAATGAGAGTGAATGAGAGAGAAACGGAGAGAAAAGAGAGAGAGAATGAGAGAGAATGAGAGAATGAATGAAGAGAAATGAGCGAGAATGAGAGTGAATGAGAGAGAGAGAGAATGAGAGAGAATGAGAGAATGAATGAGAGAGAGAATGAGGAGAGAATGAGAGAATGAATGGAGAGAGAGAATGAGAGTGAATGAGAGAGAGAAACGGAGAGAAAAGGAGAGTGAATGAGAGAGAATGAGAGAATGAATGAGAGAGAGAGAGAATGAGAGAATGAATGAGAGAGAGAGAGAATGAGAGAGAGAATGAGAGAGAGAAAAGGAGAGAAGGAATGAGAGAAAGAGAGAGAATGAAAGAGAGAATGAGAGAGAATGAGAGAGAGAATGAGAAACAGAGAGTGAGAGAGAGAATGAGAGAGAGAGAGAATGAAAGAGAGAATGAGAGAGAGAGAGAATGAAAGAGAGAATGAGAGAGAGAGAAAGAGAGACAGAGAGTGAGAGAGAGAATGAGAGAGAGAATGAGAGAGAAACAGAGAGAAAAGGAGAGAGAGAATGAATGAGAGAGAGAATGAGAGTGAATGAGAGAGAAACGGAGAGAAAAGGAGAGAGTGAATGAGAGAGAGAGAATGAGAGAGAATGAGAGAATGAATGAGAGAGAATGAGAGAGAAAATGAGCGAGAATGAGAGTGAATGAGAGAGAGAGAGAATGAGAGAGGGATGAGAGAGAAAGGGAGAGAAAGAGAAAGAGAGACAGACAGTGAGAGAGAGAATGAGAGAGAAACAGAGAGAAAAGGAGAGAGTGAATGAGAGAGAGATAGAATGAGGAGAGAATGAGAGAATGAATGAGGGAGAGAATGGAGAGAGAATGAGAGTGAATGAGAGAGAAACGGAGAGAAAAGAAGAGAGAGAATGAGAGAGAATGAGAGAATGAATGAGAGAGAGAAAATGAGAGAATGAGAGAATGAGAGAGAGAATGAGAGTGAATGAGAGAGAAACGGAGAGAAAAGGAGAGAGTAAATGAGAGAGAATGAGAGAATGAATGAGAGAGAGAGAGAATGAGAGAGGAATGAGAGAATGAATGAGAGAGAGAATGAGAATGAATGAGAGAGAGAGAGAATGAGAGAATGAGAGAATGAATGAGAGAGAGAATGAGAGTGAATGAGAGAGAGAGAGAATGAGAGAGAATGAGAGAATGAATGAGGGAGAGAATGAGAGAGAGAATGAGAGTGAATGAGAGGAGAAACGGAGAGAAAAGAGAGAGAGAATGAGAGAGAATGAGGAGAGAGAATGAGAGAGAGAAAAGGAGAGAAGGAATGAGAGAAAGAGAGAGAATGAAAGAGAGAATGAGAGAGAGAAAATGAGAGAATGAGAGAATGAGAGAGAGAATGAGAGTGAATGAGAGAGAAACGGAGAGAAAAGGAGAGAGTAAATGAGAGAGAATGAGAGAATGAATGAGAGAGAGAGAGAATGAGAGAGAGAATGAAAGTGAATGAGAGGGAAACGGAGAGAAAAGGAGAGAGTGAATGAGAGAGAATGAGAGAATGAATTGAGAGAGAGAGAGAATGAGAGAGAATGAGAGAGAAACGGAGAGAAAAGGAGAGAGTAAATGAGAGAGAATGAGAGAATGAATGAGAGAGAGAGAGAATGAGAGAGAGAATGAGAGTGAATGAGAGGGAAACGGAGAGAAAAGGAGAGAGTGAATGAGAGAGAATGAGAGTGAATGAGAGAGAGAATGAGAGAGAGAATGAGAGAGAAGAGAAAGAGAGACAGAGAGTGAGAGAGAGAATGAGAGAGAAACAGAGAGAAAAGGAGAGAGTGAATGAGAGAGAGAGAGAATGAGCGAGAATGAGAGTGAATGAGAGAGAGAGAGAGAATGAGAGAGAGAATGAGAGTGAATGAGAGAGAAACGGAGAGAAAAGGAGAGAGAGAATGAGAGAGAATGAGAGAATGAATGAGAGAGAGAGAGAATGAGAGAGAGAATGAGAGGGAATGAGAGGGAAACGGAGAGAAAAGAAGAGAGAGAATGAGAGAGAATGAGAGAATGAATGAGAGAGAGAGAGAGAATGAGAGAGAGAATGAGAGTGAATGAGAGAGAAACGGAGAGAAAAGGAGAGAGAGAATGAGAGAGAATGAGAGAATGAATGAGAGAGAGAGAGAATGAGAGAGAGAATGAGAGGGAATGAGAGAGAAACGGAGAGAAAAGAAGAGAGTGAATGAGAGAGAATGAGAGAATGAATGAGAGAGAGAGAGAGAATGAGAGAGAGAATGAGAGTGAATGAGAGAGAAACGGAGAGAAAAGGAGAGAGAGAATGAGAGAGAATGAGAGAATGAATGAGAGAGAGAGAGAATGAGAGAGAGAATGAGAGGGAATGAGAGGGAAACGGAGAGAAAAGAAGAGAGAGAATGAGAGAGAATGAGAGAATGAATGAGAGAGAGAAATGAGAGAATGAGAGAATGAGAGAGAGAATGAGAGTGAATGAGAGAGAAACGGAGAGAAAAGGAGAGAGTAATTGAGAGAGAATGAGAGAATGAATGAGAGAGAGAGAGAATGAGAGAATGAGAGAGGGAATGAGAGTGAATGAGAGAGAAACGGAGAGAAAAGGAGAGAGAGAATGAGAGAGAATGAGAGAATGAATGAGAGAGAGAGAGAGAATGAGAGAGAGAATGAGAGTGAATGAGAGAGAAACGGAGAGAAAAGGAGAGAGAGAATGAGAGAGAATGATGAGAATGAATGAGAGAGAGAGAGAATGAGAGAATGAGAGAGAGAATGAGAGTGAATGAGAGAGAACGGAGAGAAAAGGAGAGAGTAAATGAGAGAGAATGAGAGAATGAATGAGAGAGAGAGAGAATGAGAGAGAGAATGAGAAGTGAATGAGTGGGAACGGAGAGAAAAGGAGAGAGTGGAATGTGAGAGAATGAGAGAATGATGTGAGAGAATGAGAGTGAATGAGAGAGAGAATTGAGAGATAGAATGAGAGAGAAAGAGAATGAGAGACAGAGAGTGAGAGAGAGAATGAGAGAGTAACAGAGAGAAAAGGAGAGAGTGAATGAGAGAGAGAGAATGAGAGAGAATGAGAGTGAATGAGAGAGAGAGAGAGAATGAGAGAGAATGAGAGTGAATGAGAGAGTAACGGAGAGAAAAGGGAGAGTGAATGAGAGAGAATGAGAGAATGAATGAGAGAGAGAGAGAGATGAGAGAGAGAATGAGAGTGAATGAGAGGGAAACGGAGAGAAAAGGAGAGAGTGAATGAGAGAGAATGAGAGAATGAATGAGAGAGAATGAGAGTGAATGAGAGAGAGAATGAGAGAGAGAATGAGAGAGAAAGAGAAAGAGAGACAGAGAGTGAGAGAGAGAATGAGAGAGAAACAGAGAGAAAGGAGAGAGTGAATGAGAGAGAGAGAGAATGAGCGAGAATGAGAGTGAATGAGAGAGAGAGAGAGAGAATGAGAGTGAATGAGAGAGAAACGGAGAGAAAAGGAGAGAGTGAATGAGAGAGAATGAGAGAATGAATGAGAGAGAGAGAGAGAATGAGAGAGAGAATGAGAGTGAATGAGAGAGAAACGGAGAGAAAAGGAGAGAGAGAATGAGAGAGAATGAGAGAATGAATGAGAGAGAGAAGAATGAGAGAATGAGAGAGAATGAGAGAAGAGGAATGAGAGTGAATGAGAGAGAAACGGAGAGAAAAGGAGAGAGTAAATGAGAGAGAATGAGGAGAATGAATGAGGAGAGAGAGAGAGAATGAGAGTGAATGAGAGAGAAACGGAGAGAAAAGGAGAGAGTGAATGAGAGAGAATGAGAGAATGAATGAGAGAGAATGAGAGTGAATGAGAGAGAGAATGAGAAGAGAAAGAGAGACTGAGAGTGAGAGAGAGAATGAGAGAGAAACAGAGAGAAAAGGAGAGAGTGAATGAGAGAGAGAGAGAATGAGCGAGAATGAGAGTGAATGAGAGAGAGAGAGAGAATGAGAGTGAATGAGAGAGAAACGGAGAGAAAAGAAGAGAGAGAATGAGAGAGAATGAGAGAATGAATGAGAGAGAGAGAGAGAATGAGAGTGAATGAGAGAGGAAATGGAGAGAAAAGGAGAGAATGAATGAGAGAGAATGAGAGAATGAATGAAAGAGAATGAGAGTGAATGAGGAGAGAATGAGAGAGAGAATGAGAGAGAAAGAGAAAGAGAGACAGAGAGTGAGAGAGAGAATTAGAGAGAAACAGAAGAGAAAAGGAGGAGAGTGAATGAGAGAGAGAGAGAATGAGCGAGAATGAGAGTGAATGAGGAGAGAGGGAGAGAATGAGAGAGAGAATGAGAGTGAATGAGAGGGAAACGGAGAAAAAAGGAGAGAGAGAATGAGAGAGAATGAGAGAATGAATGAGAGAGAGAGAGAATGAGAGAGAGAATGAGAGGGAATGAGAGAGAAATGGAGAGAAAAGAAGAGAGTGAATGAGAGAGAATGAGAGAATGAATGAGAGAGAGAGAGAGAATGAGAGAGAGAATGAGAGTGAATGAGAGAGAAACGGAGAGAAAGGAGAGAGAGAATGAGAGAGAATAAGAGAATGAATGAGAGAGAGAGAGAATGAGAGAGAGAATGAGAGGAATGAGAGGGAAACGGAGAGAAAAGAAGAGAGAGAATGAGAGAGAATGAAGAGAATGAATGAGAGAGAGAAAATGAGAGAATGAGAGAATGAGAGAGAGAATGAGAGTGAATGAGAGAGAAACGGGGAGAAAGGAGAGAGTAAATGAGAGAGAATGAGAGAATGAATGAGAGAGAGAGAGAATGAGAGAATGAGAGAGGGAATGAGAGTGAATGAGAGAGAAACGGAGAGAAAAGGAGAGAGAGAATGAGAGAGAATGAGAGAATGAATGAGAGAGAGAGAGAGAATGAGAGAGAGAATGAGAGTGAATGAGAGAGAAACGGAGAGAAAAGGAGAGAGAGAATGAGAGAGAATGAGAGAATGAATGAGAGAGAGAGAGAGAATGAGAGAATGAGAGAGAGAATGAGAGTGAATGAGAGAGAAACGGAGAGAAAAGGAGAGAGTAAATGAGAGAGAATGAGAGAATGAATGAGAGAGAGAGAGAATGAGAGAGAGAATGAGAGTGAATGAGTGGGAAACGGAGAGAAAAGGAGAGAGTGAATGAGGAGAGAATGAGAGAATGAATGAGAGAGAATGAGAGTGAATGAGAGAGAGAATGAGAGATAGAATGAGAGAGAAAGAGAAGAGAGACAGAGAGTGAGAGAGAGAATGAGAGAGAAACAGAGAGAAAAGGAGAGAGTGAATGAGAGAGAGAGAGAATGAGAGAGAATGAGAGTGAATGAGAGAGAGAGAGAGAATGAGAGAGAATGAGAGAGAATGAGAGAGAAACGGAGAGAAAAGGAGAGAGTGAATGAGAGAGAATGAGAGAATGAATGAGAGAGAGAGAGAGAATGAGAGAGAGAATGAGAGTGAATGAGAGGGAAACGGAGAGAAAAGGAGAGGAGTGAATGAGAGAGATGAGAGAATGAATGAGAGAGAATGAGAGTGAATGAGAGAGAGAATGAGAGAGAGAATGAGAGAGAAAGAGAAAGAGAGACAGAGAGTGAGAGAGAGAATGAGAGAGAAACAGAGAGAAAAGGAGAGAGTGAATGAGAGAGAGAGAGAATGAGCGAGAATGAGAGTGAATGAGAGAGAGAGAGAGAATGAGATGTGAATGAGAGAGAAACGGAGAGAAGGAGAGAGTGAATGAGAGAGAATGAGAGAATGAATGAGAGAGAGAGAGAGAATGAGAGAGAGAATGAGAGTGAATGAGAGAGAAACGGAGAGAAAGGAGAGAGAGAATGAGAGAGAATGAGAGAATGAATGAGAGAGAGAAAATGAGAGAATGAGAGAATGAGAGAGAGAATGAGAGTGAATGAGAGAGAAACGGAGAGAAAGGAGAGAGTAAATGAGAGAGAATGAGAGAATGAATGAGAGAGAGAGAGAATGAGAGTGAATGAGAGGGAAACGGAGAGAAAAGGAGAGAGTGAATGAGAGAGAATGAGAGAGAATGAGAGAATGAATGAAAGAGAAAATGAGCGAGAATGAGAGTGAATGAGAGAGAGAGAGAATGAGAGAGAATGAGAGAATGAATGAGAGAGAGAATGAGGGAGAGAATGTGAGAATGAATGAGAGAGAGAATGAGAGTGAATGAGAGAGAGAACGGAGAGAAAAGGAGAGTGAATGAGAGAGAATGAGAGAATGAATGAGAGAGAGAGAGAATGAGAGAATGAATGAGAGAGAGAGAGAATGAGAGAGAGAATGAGAGAGAGAAAAGGAGAGAAGGAATGAGAGAAGAGAGAGAATGAAAGAGAGAATGAGAGAGAATGAGAGAGAGAATGAGAAACAGAGAGTGAGAGAGAGAATGAGAGAGAGAGAGAATGAAGAGAGAATGAGAGAGAGAGAGAATGAAAGAGAGAATGAGAGAGAGAGAAAGAGAGACAGAGAGTGAGAGAGAGAATGAGAGAGAGAATGAGAGAGAAACAGAGAGAAAAGGAGAGAGAGAATGAATGAGAGAGAGAATGAGAGTGAATGAGAGAGAACGGAGAGAAAAGGAGAGAGTGAATGAGAGAGAGAGAATGAGATGAGAGAGAATGAGAGAATGAATGAGAGAGATGAGAGAGAAAATGAGCGAGAATGAGAGTGAATGAGAGAGAGAGAGAATGAGAGAGGGATGAGAGAGAAAGGAGAGAAAGAGAAAGAGAGACAGACAGTGAGAGAGAGAATGAGAGAGAAACAGAGAGAAAAGGAGAGAGTGAATGAGAGAGAGATAGAATGAGAGAGAATGAGAGAATGAATGAGGGAGAGAATGAGAGAGAGAATGAGAGTGAATGAGAGAGAAA
Source organism: Hydrophis major (assembly GCA_033807585.1). Taxonomy (NCBI): domain Eukaryota; kingdom Metazoa; phylum Chordata; class Lepidosauria; order Squamata; family Elapidae; genus Hydrophis; species Hydrophis major. The sequence goes on from JAUCBL010000444.1 coordinate 9,173, forward strand.
CGGAGAGAAAGAAGAGAGAGAATGAGAGAGAATGAGAGAATGAATGAGAGAGAGAAAATGAGAGAATGAGAGAATGAGAGAGAGAATGAGAGTGAATGAGAGAGAAACGGAGAGAAAAGGAGAGAGTAAATGAGAGAGAATGAGAGAATGAATGAGAGAGAGAGAGAATGAGAGAGAATGAGAGAATGAATGAGAGAGAGAATGAGAAGAATGATGAGAGAGAGAGAATGAGAGAATGAGAGAATGAATGAGAGAGAGAATGAGAGTGAATGAGAGAGAGAGAGAATGAGAGAGAATGAGAGAATGAATGAGGGAGAGAATGAGAGAGAGAATGAGAGTGAATGAGAGAGAAACGGAGAGAAAGAAGAGAGAGATGAGAGAGAATGAGAGAGAGAATGAGAGAGAGAAAGGAGAGAAGGAATGAGAGAAAGAGGAGAGAATGAAGAGAGAATGAGAGAGAGAAAATGAGAGAATGAGAGAATGAGAGAGAGAATGAGAGTGAATGAGAGAGAAGACGGAGAGAAAAGGAGAGAGTAAATGAGACAGAATGAGAGAATGAATGAGAGAGAGAGAGAATGAGAGAGAGAATGAAAGTGAATGAGAGGGAAACGGAGAGGAAAAGGAGAGAGTGAATGAGAGAGAATGAGAGAATGAATGAGAGAGAGAGAGAGAATGAGAGAGAATGAGAGAGAAACGGAGAGAAAAGGAGAGAGTAAATGAGAGAGAATGAGAGAATGAATGAGAGAGAGAGAGAATGAGAGAGAGAATGAGAGTGAATGAGAGGGAAACGGAGAGAAAAGGAGAGAGTGAATGAGAGAGAATGAGAGTGAATGAGAGAGAGAATGAGAGAGAGAATGAGAGAGAAAGAGAAAGAGAGACAGAGAGTGAGAGAGAGAATGAGAGAGAAACAGAGAGAAAAGGAGAGAGTGAATGAGAGAGAGAGAGAATGAGCGAGAATGAGAGTGAATGAGAGAGAGAGAGAGAATGAGAGAGAGAAAAGGAGAGAAGGAATGAGAAAAGAGAGAGAATGAAGAGAGAATGAGAGAGAGAAAATGAGAGAATGAGAGAATGAGAGAGAGAGAGAATGAGAGTGAATGAGAGAGAAACGGAGAGAAAAGGAGAGAGTAAATGAGAGAGAATGAGAGAATGAATGAGAGAGAGAGAGAATGAGAGAGAGAATGAAAGTGAATGAGAGGGAAACGGAGAGAAAAGGAGAGAGTGAATGAGAGAGAATGAGAGAATGAATGAGAGAGAGAGAGAGAATGAGAGAGAATGAGAGAGAAACGGAGAGAAAAGGAGAGAGTAAATGAGAGAGAATGAGAGAATGAATGAGAGAGAGAGAGAATGAGAGAGAGAATGAGAGTGAATGAGAGGGAAACGGAGAGAAAAGGAGAGAGTGAATGAGAGAGAATGAGAGTGAATGAGAGAGAGAATGAGAGAGAGAATGAGAGAGAAGAGAAAGAGAGACAGAGAGTGAGAGAGAGAATGAGAGAGAAACAGAGAGAAAAGGAGAGAGTGAATGAGAGAGAGAGAGAATGAGCGAGAATGAGAGTGAATGAGAGAGAGAGAGAGAATGAGAGAGAGAATGAGAGTGAATGAGAGAGAAACGGAGAGAAAAGGAGAGAGAGAATGAGAGAGAATGAGAGAATGAATGAGGAGAGAGAGAGAATGAGAGAGAGAATGAGAGGGAATGAGAGGGAAAGGAGAGAAAAGAAGAGAGAGAATGAGAGAGAATGAGAGAATGAATGAGAGAGAGAGAGAGAATGAGAGAGAGAATGAGAGTGAATGAGAGAGAAACGGAGAGAAAAGGAGAGAGAGAATGAGAGAGAATGAGAGAATGAATGAGAGAGAGAGAGAATGAGAGAGAGAATGAGAGGGAATGAGAGAGAAACGGAGAGAAAAGAAGAGAGTGAATGAGAGAGAATGAGAGAATGAATGAGAGAGAGAGAGAGAATGAGAGAGAGAATGAGAGTGAATGAGAGAGAAACGGAGAGAAAAGGAGAGAGAGAATGAGAGAGAATGAGAGAATGAATGAGAGAGAGAGAGAATGAGAGAGAGAATGAGAGGGAATGAGAGGGAAACGGAGAGAAAAGAAGAGAGAGAATGAGAGAGAATGAGAGAATGAATGAGAGAGAGAAAATGAGAGAATGAGAGAATGAGAGAGAGAATGAGAGTGAATGAGAGAGAAACGGAGAGAAAAGGAGAGAGTAAATGAGAGAGAATGAGAGAATGAATGAGAGAGAGAGAGAATGAGAGAATGAGAGAGGGAATGAGAGTGAATGAGAGAGAAACGGAGAGAAAAGGAGAGAGAGAATGAGAGAGAATGAGAGAATGAATGAGAGAGAGAGAGAGAATGAGAGAGAGAATGAGAGTGAATGAGAGAGAAACGGAGAGAAAAGGAGAGAGAGAATGAGAGAGAATGAGAGAATGAATGAGAGAGAGAGAGAATGAGAGAATGAGAGAGAGAATGAGAGTGAATGAGAGAGAAACGGAGAGAAAAGGAGAGAGTAAATGAGAGAGAATGAGAGAATGAATGAGAGAGAGAGAGAATGAGAGAGAGAATGAGAGTGAATGAGTGGGAAACGGAGAGAAAAGGAGAGAGTGAATGAGAGAGAATGAGAGAATGAATGAGAGAGAATGAGAGTGAATGAGAGAGAGAATGAGAGATAGAATGAGAGAGAAAGAGAAAGAGAGACAGAGAGTGAGAGAGAGAATGAGAGAGAAACAGAGAGAAAAGGAGAGAGTGAATGAGAGAGAGAGAGAATGAGAGAGAATGAGAGTGAATGAGAGAGAGAGAGAGAATGAGAGAGAATGAGAGAGAATGAGAGAGAAACGGAGAGAAAAGGAGAGAGTGAATGAGAGAGAATGAGAGAATGAATGAGAGAGAGAGAGAGAATGAGAGAGAGAATGAGAGTGAATGAGAGAGAAACGGAGAGAAAAGGAGAGAGTGAATGAGAGAGAATGAGAGAATGAATGAGAGAGAATGAGAGTGAATGAGAGAGAATGAGAGAGAGAATGAGAGAGAGAATGAGAGTGAATGAGAGGGAAACGGAGAGAAAAGGAGAGAGTGAATGAGAGAGAATGAGAGAATGAATGAGAGAGAGAGAGAATGAGAGAGAGAATGAGAGTGAATGAGAGGGAAACGGAGAGAAAAGGAGAGAGTGAATGAGAGAGAATGAGAGAATGAATGAGAGAGAATGAGAGTGAATGAGAGAGAGAATGAGAGAGAGAATGAGAGAGAAAGAGAAAGAGAGACAGAGAGTGAGAGAGAGAATGAGAGAGAAACAGAGAGAAAAGGAGAGAGTGAATGAGAGAGAGAGAGAATGAGCGAGAATGAGAGTGAATGAGAGAGAGAGAGAGAATGAGAGTGAATGAGAGAGAAACGGAGAGAAAAGGAGAGAGTGAATGAGAGAGAATGAGAGAATGAATGAGAGAGAGAGAGAGAATGAGAGAGAGAATGAGAGTGAATGAGAGAGAAACGGAGAGAAAAGGAGAGAGAGAATGAGAGAGAATGAGAGAATGAATGAGAGAGAGAAAATGAGAGAATGAGAGAATGAGAGAGAGAATGAGAGTGAATGAGAGAGAAACGGAGAGAAAAGGAGAGAGTAAATGAGAGAGAATGAGAGAATGAATGAGAGAGAGAGAGAATGAGAGTGAATGAGAGGGAAACGGAGAGAAAAGGAGAGAGTGAATGAGAGAGAATGAGAGAATGAATGAGAGAGAATGAGAGTGAATGAGAGAGAGAATGAGAAAGAGAAAGAGAGACAGAGAGTGAGAGAGAGAATGAGAGAGAAACAGAGAGAAAAGGAGAGAGTGAATGAGAGAGAGAGAGAATGAGCGAGAATGAGAGTGAATGAGAGAGAGAGAGAGAATGAGAGTGAATGAGAGAGAAACGGAGAGAAAAGAAGAGAGAGAATGAGAGAGAATGAGAGAATGAATGAGAGAGAGAGAGAGAATGAGAGTGAATGAGAGAGAAATGGAGAGAAAAGGAGAGAATGAATGAGAGAGAATGAGAGAATGAATGAAAGAGAATGAGAGTGAATGAGAGAGAGAATGAGAGAGAGAATGAGAGAGAGAATGAGAGAGAAAGAGAAAGAGAGACAGAGAGTGAGAGAGAGAATTAGAGAGAAACAGAGAGAAAAGGAGAGAGTGAATGAGAGAGAGAGAGAATGAGCGAGAATGAGAGTGAATGAGAGAGAGGGAGAGAATGAGAGAGAGAATGAGAGTGAATGAGAGGGAAACGGAGAAAAAAGGAGAGAGAGAATGAGAGAGAATGAGAGAATGAATGAGAGAGAGAGAGAATGAGAGAGAGAATGAGAGGGAATGAGAGAGAAATGGAGAGAAAAGAAGAGAGTGAATGAGAGAGAATGAGAGAATGAATGAGAGAGAGAGAGAGAATGAGAGAGAGAATGAGAGTGAATGAGAGAGAAACGGAGAGAAAAGGAGAGAGAGAATGAGAGAGAATGAGAGAATGAATGAGAGAGAGAGAGAATGAGAGAGAGAATGAGAGGGAATGAGAGGGAAACGGAGAGAAAAGAAGAGAGAGAATGAGAGAGAATGAGAGAATGAATGAGAGAGAGAAAATGAGAGAATGAGAGAATGAGAGAGAGAATGAGAGTGAATGAGAGAGAAACGGGGAGAAAAGGAGAGAGTAAATGAGAGAGAATGAGAGAATGAATGAGAGAGAGAGAGAATGAGAGAATGAGAGAGGGAATGAGAGTGAATGAGAGAGAAACGGAGAGAAAAGGAGAGAGAGAATGAGAGAGAATGAGAGAATGAATGAGAGAGAGAGAGAGAATGAGAGAGAGAATGAGAGTGAATGAGAGAGAAACGGAGAGAAAAGGAGAGAGAGAATGAGAGAGAATGAGAGAATGAATGAGAGAGAGAGAGAATGAGAGAATGAGAGAGAGAATGAGAGTGAATGAGAGAGAAACGGAGAGAAAAGGAGAGAGTAAATGAGAGAGAATGAGAGAATGAATGAGAGAGAGAGAGAATGAGAGAGAGAATGAGAGTGAATGAGTGGGAAACGGAGAGAAAAGGAGAGAGTGAATGAGAGAGAATGAGAGAATGAATGAGAGAGAATGAGAGTGAATGAGAGAGAGAATGAGAGATAGAATGAGAGAGAAAGAGAAAGAGAGACAGAGAGTGAGAGAGAGAATGAGAGAGAAACAGAGAGAAAAGGAGAGAGTGAATGAGAGAGAGAGAGAATGAGAGAGAATGAGAGTGAATGAGAGAGAGAGAGAGAATGAGAGAGAATGAGAGAGAAACGGAGAGAAAAGGAGAGAGTGAATGAGAGAGAATGAGAGAATGAATGAGAGAGAGAGAGAGAATGAGAGAGAGAATGAGAGTGAATGAGAGGGAAACGGAGAGAAAAGGAGAGAGTGAATGAGAGAGAATGAGAGAATGAATGAGAGAGAATGAGAGTGAATGAGAGAGAGAATGAGAGAGAGAATGAGAGAGAAAGAGAAAGAGAGACAGAGAGTGAGAGAGAGAATAAGAGAGAAACAGAGAGAAAAGGAGAGAGTGAATGAGAGAGAGAGAGAATGAGCGAGAATGAGAGTGAATGAGAGAGAGAGAGAGAATGAGAGTGAATGAGAGAGAAACGGAGAGAAAAGGAGAGAGTGAATGAGAGAGAATGAGAGAATGAATGAGAGAGAGAGAGAGAATGAGAGAGAGAATGAGAGTGAATGAGAGAGAAACGGAGAGAAAAGGAGAGAGAGAATGAGAGAGAATGAGAGAATGAATGAGAGAGAGAAAATGAGAGAATGAGAGAATGAGAGAGAGAATGAGAGTGAATGAGAGAGAAACGGAGAGAAAAGGAGAGAGTAAATGAGAGAGAATGAGAGAATGAATGAGAGAGAGAGAGAATGAGAGTGAATGAGAGGGAAACGGAGAGAAAAGGAGAGAGTGAATGAGAGAGAATGAGAGAATGAATGAGAGAGAATGAGAGTGAATGAGAGAGAGAATGAGAAAGAGAAAGAGAGACAGAGAGTGAGAGAGAGAATGAGAGAGAAACAGAGAGAAAAGGAGAGAGTGAATGAGAGAGAGAGAGAATGAGCGAGAATGAGAGTGAATGAGAGAGAGAGAGAGAATGAGAGAGAATGAGAGTGAATGAGAGAGAAACGGAGAGAAAAGGAGAGAGTGAATGAGAGAGAATGAGAGAATGAATGAGAGAGAGAGAGAGAATGAGAGAGAGAATGAGAGAGAGAATGAGAGTGAATGAGAGAGAGAGAGAGAATGAGAGAGAATGAGAGTGAATGAGAGAGAGAGAGAGAATGAGAGAGAATGAGAGTGAATGAGAGAGAAACGGAGAGAAAAGAAGAGAGAGAATGAGAGAGAATGAGAGAATGAATGAGAGAGAGAGAGAGAATGAGAGTGAATGAGAGAGAAATGGAGAGAAAAGGAGAGAATGAATGAGAGAGAATGAGAGAATGAATGAAAGAGAATGAGAGTGAATGAGAGAGAGAATGAGAGAGAAAGAGAAAGAGAGACAGAGAGTGAGAGAGAGAATGAGGGAGAAACAGAGAGAAAAGGAGAGAGTGAATGAGAGAGAGAGAGAATGAGCGAGAATGAGAGTGAATGAGAGAGAGGGAGAGAATGAGAGAGAGAATGAGAGTGAATGAGAGGGAAACGGAGAGAAAAGGAGAGAGTGAATGAGAGAGAATGAGAGAATGAATGAGAGAGAGAGAGAGAATGAGAGAGAGAATGAGAGTGAATGAGAGAGAAACGGAGAGAAAAGGAGAGAGTGAATGAGAGAGAATGAGAGAATGAATGAGAGAATGAGAGTGAATGAGAGAGAATGAGAGAGAGAATGAGAGAGAAAGAGAAAGAGAGACAGAGAGAGAATGAGAGAGAAACAGAGAGAAAAGGAGAGAGTGAATGAGAGAGAGAGAGAATGAGAGAGAATGAGAGAATGAATGAGAGAGAGAGAAAATGAGAGAGAGAGAATGAGAGTGAATGAGAGAGAAACGGAGAGAAAAGGAGAGAGAGAATGAGAGAGAATGAGAGAATGAATGAAAGAGAAAATGAGCGAGAATGAGAGTGAATGAGAGAGAGAGAGAATGAGAGAGAATGAGAGAATGAATGAGAGAGAGAATGAGAGAGAGAATGAGAGTGAATGAGAGAGAAACGGAGAGAAAAGAAGAGAGAGAATGAGAGAGAATGAGAGAATGAATGAGAGAGAGAGAGAATGAGAGAGAGAATGAGAGTGAATGAGAGGGAAACGGAGAGAAAAGAAGAGAGAGAATGAGAGAGAATGAGAGAATGAATGAGAGAGAGAGAGAGAATGAGAGAGAGAATGAGAGTGAATGAGAGAGAAACGGAGAGAAAAGGAGAGAATGAATGAGAGAGAATGAGAGAATGAATGAGAGAGAATGAGAGTGAATGAGAGAGAGAATGAGAGAGAGAATGAGAGAGAAAGAGAAAGAGAGACAGAGAGTGAGAGAGAGAATGAGAGAGAAACAGAGAGAAAAGGAGAGAGTGAATGAGAGAGAGAGAGAATGAGCGAGAATGAGAGTGAATGAGAGAGAGAGAGAATGAGAGAGAGAATGAGAGTGAATGAGAGAGAGAGAGAGAATGAGAGAGAGAATGAGAGTGAATGAGAGAGAAACGGAGAGAAAAGGAGAGAATGAATGAGAGAGAATGAGAGAATGAATGAGAGAGAATGAGAGTGAATGAGAGAGAGAATGAGAGAGAGAATGAGAGTGAATGAGAGGGAAACGGAGAGAAAAGGAGAGAGTGAATGAGAGAGAATGAGAGAATGAATGAAAGAGAATGAGAGTGAATGAGAGAGAGAGTGAGAGAGAGAATGAGAGAGAAACAGAGAGAAAAGGAGAGAATGAATGAGAGAGAGAGAGAATGAGCGAGAATGAGAGTGAATGAGAGAGAGAGAGAATGAGAGAGAGAATGAGAGTGAATGAGAGGGAAACGGAGAGAAAAGGAGAGAGTGAATGAGAGAGAGAGAGAATGAGAGAGAATGAGAGTGAATGAGAGAGAGAGAGAATGAGAGAGAGAATGAGAGTGAATGAGAGGGAAACGGAGAGAAAAGGAGAGAGTGAATGAGAGAGAATGAGAGAATGAATGAGAGAGAGAGAGAGAATGAGAGAGAGAATGAGAGTGAATGAGAGAGAAACGGAGAGAAAAGGAGAGAGTGAATGAGAGAGAATGAGAGAATGAATGAGAGAGAATGAGAGTGAATGAGAGAGAATGAGAGAGAGAATGAGAGAGAGAATGAGAGTGAATGAGAGGGAAACGGAGAGAAAAGGAGAGAGTGAATGAGAGAGAATGAGAGAATGAATGAGAGAGAGAGAGAGAATGAGAGAGAGAATGAGAGTGAATGAGAGAGAAACGGAGAGAAAAGGAGAGAGTGAATGAGAGAGAATGAGAGAATGAATGAGAGAGAATGAGAGTGAATGAGAGAGAATGAGAGAGAGAATGAGAGAGAGAATGAGAGAGAAAGAGAAAGAGAGACAGAGAGTGAGAGAGAGAATGAGAGAGAAACAGAGAGAAAAGGAGAGAGTGAATGAGAGAGAGAGAATGAGAGAGAATGAGAGAATGAATGAGAGAGAGAGAGAATGAGAGAGAGAGAATGAGAGTGAATGAGAGAGAAACGGAGAGAAAAGGAGAGAGAGAATGAGAGAGAATGAGAGAATGAATGAGAGAGAGAATGAGGGAGAGAATGAGAGTGAATGAGAGAGAGAGAGAATGAGAGAGAATGAGAGAATGAATGAGAGAGAGAATGAGAGTGAATGAGAGAGAGAGAGAATGAGAGAGAATGAGAGAATGAATGAGAGAGAGAATGAGAGAGAGAATGAGAGTGAATGAGAGAGAAACGGAGAGAAAAGAAGAGAGAGAATGAGAGAGAATGAGAGAATGAATGAGAGAGAGAGAGAATGAGAGAGAGAATGAGAGGGAATGAGAGGGAAACGGAGAGAAAAGAAGAGAGAGAATGAGAGAGAATGAGAGAATGAATGAGAGAGAGAGAGAGAATGAGAGAGAGAATGAGAGTGAATGAGAGAGAAATGGAGAGAAAAGGAGAGAATGAATGAGAGAGAATGAGAGAATGAATGAGAGAGAATGAGAGTGAATGAGAGAGAGAATGAGAGAGAGAATGAGAGAGAAAGAGAAAGAGAGACAGAGAGTAAGAGAGTGAATGAGAGAGAAACAGAGAGAAAAGGAGAGAGTGAATGAGAGAGAGAGAGAATGAGAGAGAGAGAATGAGAGTGAATGAGAGTGAATGAGAGAGAAACAGAGAGAAAAGGAGAGAGAGAATGAGAGAGAATGAGAGAATGAATGAAAGAGAAAATGAGCGAGAATGAGAGTGAATGAGAGAGAGAGAGAATGAGAGAGAATGAGAGAATGAATGAGAGAGAGAATGAGGGAGAGAATGAGAGTGAATGAGAGAGAAACGGAGAGAAAAGAAGAGAGAGAATGAGAGAGAATGAGAGAATGAATGAGAGAGAGAGTGAATGAGAGAGAGAATGAGAGAGAGAATGAGAGTGAATGAGAGAGAAACGGAGAGAAAAGAAGAGAGAGAATGAGAGAGAATGAGAGAATGAATGAGAGAGAGAGAGAATGAGAGAGAGAATGAGAGAGAGAAAAGGAGAGAAGGAATGAGAGAAAGAGAGAGAATGAAAGAGAGAATGAGAGAATAAGAGAGAGAATGAGAGACAGAGAGTGAGAGAGAGAATGAGAGAGAGAATGAGAGAGAGAATGAGAGAGAAAGAGAAAGAGAGACAGAGAGTAAGAGAGTGAATGAGAGAGAAACAGAGAGAAAAGGAGAGAGTGAATGAGAGAGAGAGAGAATGAGAGAGAGAGAATGAGAGTGAATGAGAGTGAATGAGAGAGAAACAGAGAGAAAAGGAGAGAGAGAATGAGAGAGAATGAGAGAATGAATGAAAGAGAAAATGAGCGAGAATGAGAGTGAATGAGAGAGAGAGAGAATGAGAGAGAATGAGAGAATGAATGAGAGAGAGAATGAGGGAGAGAATGAGAGTGAATGAGAGAGAAACGGAGAGAAAAGAAGAGAGAGAATGAGAGAGAATGAGAGAATGAATGAGAGAGAGAGTGAATGAGAGAGAGAATGAGAGAGAGAATGAGAGTGAATGAGAGAGAAACGGAGAGAAAAGAAGAGAGAGAATGAGAGAGAATGAGAGAATGAATGAGAGAGAGAGAGAATGAGAGAGAGAATGAGAGAGAGAAAAGGAGAGAAGGAATGAGAGAAAGAGAGAGAATGAAAGAGAGAATGAGAGAATAAGAGAGAGAATGAGAGACAGAGAGTGAGAGAGAGAATGAGAGAGAGAATGAGAGAGAGAGAGAAAGAGAGACAGAGAGTGAGAGAGAGAATGAGAGAGAGAATGAGAGAGAAACAGAGAGAAAAGGAGAGAGAGAGAGAATGAATGAGAGAGAGAATGAGAGTGAATGAGAGAGAAATGGAGAGAAAAGGAGAGAGTGAATGAGAGAGAGAATGAGAGTATGAATGAGAGAGAGAGAATGAGAGAGAATGAGAGAATGAATGAGAGAGAATGAGAGAATGAATGAGAGAGAGAGAGAATGAGAGAATGAGAGAGAGAAAAGGAGAGAAGGAATGAGAGAAAGAGAGAGAATGAAAGAGAGAATGAGAGAGAGAATGAGAGACAGAGAGTGAGAGAATGAAAGAGAGAATGAGAGAGAGAGAGACAGAGAGACAGAGAGTGAGAGAGAGAATGAGAGAGAGAATGAGAGAGAAACAGAGAGAAAAGGAGAGAGAGAGAGAATGAATGAGAGAGAGAATGAGTGAATGAGAGAGAAACGGAGAGAAAAGGAGAGAGTGAATGAGAGAGAGAGAGAATGAAAGAATGAATGAGAGAGAGAGAATGAGAGAGAATGAGAGAATGAATGAGAGAGAATGAGAGAATGAATGAGAGAGAAAATGAGCGAGAAAGAGAGTGAATGAGAGAGAGAGAGAATGAGAGAAGGAATGAGAGAGAAAGGGAGAGAAAGAGAAAGAGAGATAGAGAGTGAGAGAGAGAATGAGAGAGAAACAGAGAGAAAAGGAGAGAGTGAATGAGAGAGAGATAGAATGAGAGAGAATGAGAGAATGCATGAGAGAGAGAGAATGAAAGAGAGAATGAGAGAGAGAGAAAATGAGAGAGAATGAGAATGAGAGACAGAATGAGAGACAGAGAATAAGAGAGAGAATGAGAGAGAATGAGAGACAGAATGAGAGAGAGAATGAGAAAGAATGAGAGGATGAGAGAGAGAGAAAATAAGAGAATAAGAGAGAGAATGAGAGAGAATGAGAGACAGAATGAGAGAGAGAATGAGAAAGAATGAGAGGATGAGAGAGAGAGAAAATAAGAGAATAAGAGAGAGAACGAGAGAGAATGAGAGACAGAATGAGAGAGAGAATGAGAAAGAATGAGAGGATGAGAGAGAGAGAAAATAAGAGAATAAGAGAGAGAACGAGAGAGAATGAGAGACAGAATGAGAGAGAGAGAAAATGGGAGAGAATGAGAGAGAATGAGAATGAGAGACAGAATGAGAGACAGAGAATAAGAGAGAGAATGAGAGACAGAATGAGAGAGAGAATGAGAAAGAATGAGAGGATGAGAGAGAGAGAAAATGAGAGAATAAGAGAGAGAATGAGAGACAGAATGACAGAGAATGAGAGAGAGAATGAGAGAGAGAATGAGGGAGAGAGAATGAGAGAGAGAAAATGAGAGAGAATGAGAGACAGAGAATAAGAGAGAGAATGAGAGACAGAATGAGAGAGAGAGAAAATGAGAGAGAATGAGACAGAAAATAAGAGAGAGAATGAGAGACAGAATGAGAGAGAGAATGAAAGAGAGAATGAGAGAGAGAATGAGAGAGAGAATGAAAGAGAGAATGAGAGAGAGAATGAGAGAGAGAATGAGAGAGTATGAGAGAATGAATGAGCATGAGAGAGAGAGAGAGAGAGAGAGAGAGAGAGAGAGAGAGAGAGAGGAGGGAGGGGCTCGGTAGGGGGAGAGAGGGCCCAGGGGAGCCCAGGGGAGGGAGAGGAGGAACACCTGTACCTGCCCATCATCCTTGACCATGATGTTGCTGTTGTGACGGTCGCCGATGCCCAGGATGAAAGTGGCTACGCAATAGCCGGCACAAGAGCGCGTAAAGAGGTCGATGGCCGCGTCATACCTGGGCAGGTAGGGAGAAGGTAAGCCAGGTAGGCCTCCCAGGTGGGTCTCCATCCTCCTCCACGTCGCGGCTGCCCCAAAGGTAACTTTCCCCCAACCCCGAAAAGAAGGACAACCAAGACTTCTTGGAAATTTTGTTTGTTTGTTAAATATGTCTTTTTATTAGACATTTTCTTTCATATACACCACTGTTCAAGAATTGTACTATGGGGTTGGGTCCTGGATACCTTGTAGGTCATCTAGTCCAACCCCACCACAGGAAGAAGAAGCAACGGCTGGAAACTAACCCAGGGAGAGAAGCAACCTAGAACTAAGAAGAAAACCTTCTCAACAGGGACAACAATGGAACCCATGGAACTGCCTGCCACCAGAAGTTGTGGGGGCTTCATCCCTTAAAAAAAACAACAACAACAACTGGACAGTCGTACAGGCAGGGGCTGGATTCCACTTTCTTAACCACCGGGCCTGTGGGCGTGGCCTATTTTGTGGGCGTGGCTTGGTGGTCCCGTGACGGGCTGGGGCGTGGCTGGTCTGAAAACATTGCCAATGTTTACGTCCATCTTGAAATTTTTTTAATTTAAAAAAATGAGGCCAAGCAGGCAGGCCGATGGACTTGCTCACAGAATCATTCAGTGATGTATCTCTCTGCCATCGGCTACCTGAGTCTGTCACATGAAATGTGCTTGCAAGCCAACTCGCAAAGTTAACTCACAACACGCCTTGTATGTAAATATTGAACTTTTTTTTTATAAAAAAATGAGCCATTTTTACCCAAAATCGGGCCAAGCAGGCAGGCAGACGGAGTTGCTCACAGAATCATTCAATGACCTATCTCTCTCCCATCGGCTGCCTGAGTCTGTCACATGAAATGTGCTTGCAAGCCAACTCACAAAATTAACTCACAACACGCCTTGTACGTAAATACTGAATTTTTTTATATAAAAAAAGGAGCCAGTTTTACCCAAAATCGGGCCAAGCAGGCAGGCAGACAGAGTTGCTCACAGAATCATTCAGTGATCTATCTCTCTGCCATTGGCTAGCTCAGTCTGTCACATAAAATTTGCTAGGAAGCAAACTCACAAAATTAACTCACAACACGCCGTGTAGGTAAATATTGAATTTTTCATTAAAAAAAAAAAGATAACCAACTTTTACCCAAAATGAGGCCAAGCGGGCAGGCAGGTTGAGTTGCTCACAGATTCATTCAGAAATCTATCTATCTGCCATCGGCTGCCTGAGTCTCTCACATAAAATTTGCTTGCAAGCAAACTCATAAAATTAACTCACAACACGCCATGTACGTAAATATTGAATTTTTTTATTTAAAAAAAATGAGGCAAAGCGGGCAGGCAGATTGAGTTGCTCACAGATTCATTCAGAAATCTATCTATCTGCCATCGGCTGCCTGAGTCTCTCACATAAAATTTGCTCGCAAGTAAACTCATAAAATTAACTCACAACAAGCCATGTAGGTAAATATTGAATTTTTTTATTTAAAAAAAATGAGGCAAAGCGGGCAGGCAGATTGAGTTGCTCACAGATTCATTCAGAAATCTATCTATCTGCCATTGGCTGCCTGAGTCTCTCACATAAAATTTGCTCGCAAGCAAACTCATAAAATTAACTCACAACACGCCATGTAGGTAAATATTGAATTTTTCATTAAAAAAAAAAAGATAACCAACTTTTACCCAAAATGAGGCCAAGCGGGCAGGCAGGTTGAGTTGCTCACAGATTCATTCAGAAATCTATCTATCTGCCATCGGCTGCCTGAGTCTCTCACATAAAATTTGCTTGCAAGCAAACTCATAAAATTAACTCACAACACGCCATGTACGTAAATATTGAATTTTTTTATTTAAAAAAAATGAGGCAAAGCAGGCAGGCAGATTGAGTTGCTCACAGATTCATTCAGAAATCTATCTATCTGCCATCGGCTGCCTGAGTCTCCCACATAAAATTTGCTCGCAAGCAAACTCATAAAATTAACTCACAACACGCCATGTAGGTAAATATTGAATTTTTCATTTAAAAAAAAAAGATAACCAACTTTTACCCAAAATGAGGCCAAGCGGGCAGGCAGATTGAGTTGCTCACAGATTCATTCAGAAATCTATCTATCTGCCATCGGCTGCCTGAGTCTCCCACATAAAATTTGCTCGCAAGCAAACTCATAAAATTAACTCATAACAACACGCCATGTAGGTAAATATTGAATTTTTCATTTTAAAAAAAAAGATAACCAACTTTTACCCAAAATGAGGCCAAGCGGGCAGGCAGATTGAGTTGCTCACAGATTCATTCAGAAATCTATCTATCTGCCATCGGCTGCCTGAGTCTCTCACATAAAATTTGCTTGCAAGCAAACTCACAAAATTAACTCATAACACGCCATATACGAAAATATTGAATTTTTTTATTTAAAAAAAATGAGGCAAAGCGGGCAGGCAGATTGAGTTGCTCACAGATTCATTCAGAAATCTATCTGCCATCAGCTGCCTGAGTCTCTCACATAAAATTTGCTCGCAAGCAAACTCATAAAATTAACTCACAACATGCCATGTACGTAAATATTGAATTTTTTTATTTAAAAAAAATGAGGCAAAGCGGGCAGGCAGATTGAGTTGCTCACAGAATCATTCAGTGATCTATCTCTCTGCCATTGGCTAGCTCAGTCTGTCACATAAAATTTGCTAGGAAGCAAACTCACAAAATTAACTCACAACACGCCGTGTAGGTAAATATTGAATTTTTCATTAAAAAAAAAAAGATAACCAACTTTTACCCAAAATGAGGCCAAGCGGGCAGGCAGGTTGAGTTGCTCACAGATTCATTCAGAAATCTATCTATCTGCCATTGGCTGCCTGAGTCTCTCACATAAAATTTGCTCGCAAGCAAACTCATAAAATTAACTCACAACACGCCATGTAGGTAAATATTGAATTTTTCATTAAAAAAAAAAAGATAACCAACTTTTACCCAAAATGAGGCCAAGCGGGCAGGCAGATGGAGTTGCTCACAGATTCATTCAGAAATCTATCTATCTGCCATCGGCTGCCTGAGTCTCTCACATAAAATTTGCTTGCAAGCAAACTCACAAAATTAACTCATAACACGCCATGTACGTAAATATTGAATTTTTTTATTTAAAAAAAATGAGGCAAAGCGGGCAGGCAGATTGAGTTGCTCACAGATTCATTCAGAAATCTATCTATCTGCCATCGGCTGCCTGAGTCTCTCACATAAAATTTGTTCGCAAGCAAACTCATAAAATTAACTCACAACACGCCATGTAGGTAAATATTGAATTTTTCATTAAAAAAAAAAAGATAAGCAACTTTTACCCAAAATGAGGCCAAGCGGGCAGGCAGATTGAGTTGCTCACAGATTCATTCAGAAATCTATCTATCTGCCATCGGCTGCCTGAGTCTCTCACATAAAATTTGTTCGCAAGCAAACTCATAAAATTAACTCACAACACGCCATGTAGGTAAATATTGAATTTTTCATTAAAAAAAAAAAGATAAGCAACTTTTACCCAAAATGAGGCCAAGCGGGCAGGCAGATTGAGTTGTTTGCAGAATCATAGATTCATTCAGAAATCTATCTCTCTGCCATCGGCTGTCTGAGTCTGCCCTGAATAATAGAAGCTTCAATCCTAAGGGAGGTTCGGCTCTGCTTAAAAGCAGAGCCGAAGATCTAAGGGTTACCTCGAAAGCGACAAGTCCAACCGTTTCTTGCTTCCGAGCTCATTCTAAATCTCCCAGCACAGCAGAACAGATGATGGTTGGGAGGGAAAATAGCGACTTAGCGGGCAAGTTAGATGGCGTGCATGCCAGGTAAGGAGCGAGTAGGCGGGGCCAGCCAGGGGCACAATTTGCCAGTTCTCCAAACTGGACCGAATTGTAAAATTGTAGAACCGGTCAGACCCAGGTAAAATCCCACCCCCGTGTACAGGGTCTCTCTCCTGCTTCGGTGGGGGCGGGGGGGAGTCAGACTAGATGACCTCCAAGGTCCTTTTCTCCCGCCTCTATTCCGACGGGTTGAACTCTGTTCTTCGGTCGGAAGCGCCTTCCGAGTGGTATCCCACTGCCCAGCCCGCCAATCCCTCCCCCAAACCTCTCCCCCGTGCCCAGACTGACCCTTCACCCTTGTTCTTCTCCTTCAACCAGTGATGCAAGGCATTGCTGTTGAACTGCAGCGCCCCCTTCAGGCCGCCCTTACACTGGATCTGCATGATGGTGTAGGAACTCTTCACCACTTCGATGAGCCCCACGCAGTCCCCGATGGACAGGCAGCCGTAGGGCAGCATCCTGCCAAGAGGGGAGAGGAAGGGGAGGGCAGGTCAGGCCTAGAGGGAGCCCCCCCAGGTTTCGGGAGGTGAAGGCCACAGAGCAGCGAGGGAGGAAGGCGGGGTGGGCAGGTCAGTTTTGCTCCTCCCAAATGGGGCAGGGGGGCTTTCGCGAGGGAGGACCAGCTATCTCTTACCGCCGGCCCCAGACAAGCACATCTCGTACTCCGTCTCTTTCTCCTCCCCCCTACTTTTTAATATATATAATACATTAATATATAGAACACATTCACCAAGAATCAGAAGATACTCATAGGATACTAAACCAGCAATCAAAATCGTACGCGGAAAGTAAATCATATAAGTGGTAAGGATACAAGCCACAAGGTTATAGTCAAAAGTGGGAAGAGATAGGTACTAGGAAGGATGAAAAAAAAAATACATTCACCAAGAATCAGAAGATACTCATAGGATACTAAACCAGCAATCAAAATCGTATGCGGAAACTAAAGCATGTAAGTTGTAAGGATATAAGCCACAAGGTTAGAGGGAAGAGATGGGTACCAGGAAGGATGAAAAAAAAAATACATTCACCAAGAATCATAAGATACTCATAGGATACTAAACCAGCAATCAAAATCGTATGCGGAAACTAAAGCATGTAAGTTGTAAGGATATAAGCCACAAGGTTAGAGGGAAGAGATGGGTACCAGGAAGGATGAAAAAAAAAATACATTCATCAAGAATTGTAAGATACAACCCTTAGTGATACTCATAGGATACTAATTCAGGAATCAAAATCATACGAGGAAACTAAATAATGTGTAAGGATACATGCAACAAGGTTATAGTTAAAAGTGGGAAGGGATAGGTACTAGGAAGGATGAAAAAAAATATACATTCACCAAGAATCATAAGATACTCATAGGATACTAAACCAGCAATCAAAATCGTATGCGGAAACTAAAGCATGTAAGTTGTAAGGATACAAGCCACAAGGTTAGAGGGAAGAGATGGGTACTAGGAAGGATGAAAAAAAATACATTCATCAAGAATTGTAAGATACAACCCTTAGTGATACTCATAGGATACTAATTCAGGAATCAAAATCATACGAGGAAACTAAATAATGTGTAAGGATACATGCAACAAGGTTATAGTTAAAAGTGGGAAGGGATAAGTACGGGAAGGATAATAAAAATACATTTACCAAGAATCATAAGATACTCATAGGATACTAAACCAGCAATCAAAATCGTACGCGGAAACTCAATCATGTAAGTTGTAAGGATACAAGCCCACAAGGTGATAGTCGTAAGGGGGAATGGGCTCCCTTGGTTCCTCTTCCTCGCTGCTCCCCCAGACTCCGGAGGCTACGGTGTCCCGACACCGTTGCCATCCGTCCCGGCTGCCGGCGAACCACAGCACCCCTTATCCACGGCCGTTCCTTCCGCACCGTCCGCTTCCTCTTTTTGTGTGTGTGTTTTTTTTTCGAAATAATGCTTTCTTGAATTTTTTTTCCCGTTTATACACAATACCAATAATTATTAAACAGCGCTGTGACATTTTATATATACAGGGATGTGTCCTATCAAAACTTACAACGCCTCATATTTTCATACCCTCTTATTTATTATAGACCTTATTTACGTATTCTATTTTCCTATTGATTCTCGATCCCAATAAACCAGGTTTCCCGTGCCGCGTTGCATTCGGTGTCTGTTTTTCCTTTGAATTCCATAGTTAATTTATCCATTTCCACACACTCTAAATTTTTTATTTATTATTATTATTAACCCTTCAGGTGATATCGAGCTTGTGAAATATTTTCTTGCTGCTGTGAATATATGTAAATATAAGATATTTTATCTATTATAGTTATTTTAATTCTTGCTGCTGTGAATATATGTAAATATAAGATATTTTATCTATTATAGTTATTTTAATTCTTGCTGCTGTGAATATATGTAAATATAAGATATTTTATCTATTATAGTTATTTTAATTCTTGCTGCTGTGAATATATGTAAATATAAGATATTTTATATATTATAGTTTTTTTTAATTCTTGCTGCTGTGAATATATGTAAATATAAGATATTTTATCTGTTATAGTTATTTTAATTATTGCTGCTGTGAATATATGTAAATATAAGATATTTTATCTATTATATTATTTTAATTCTTGCTGCTGTGAATATATGTAAATATAAGATATTTTATCTATTATAGTTATTTTAATTCTTGCTGCTGTGAATATATGTAAATATAAGATATTTTATCTATTATAGTTATTTTAATTCTTGCTGCTGTGAATATATGTAAATATAAGATATTTTATCTTTCTATTATAGTTTTTTTTAAATTTTTGCTGCTGTCAATATATGTAAATATAAAATATTTTATCTTTCTATTATAGTTTTTTTTAAATTCTTGCTGCTGTCAATATATGTAAATATAAGATATTTTATCTATTATAGTTATTTTAATTCTTGCTGCTGTGAATATATGTAAATATAAGATATTTTATCTATTATAGTTATTTTACTTCTTGCTGCTGTGAATATATGTAAATATAAGATATTTTATCGTTCTATTATAGTTTTTTTAATTCTTGCTGCTGTGAATATATGTAAATATAAGATATTTTATCTATTATAGTTATTTTAATTATTGCTGCTGTGAATATATGTAAATATAAGATATTTTATCTATTATAATTATTTTAATTCTTGCTGCTGTGAATATATGTAAATATAAGATATTTTATCTTTGTATTATAGTTTTTTTTAATTCTTGCTGCTGTGAATATATGTAAATATAAGATATTTTATCTATTATAGTTATTTTAATTATTGCTGCTGTGAATATATGTAAATATAAGATATTTTATCTATTATATTATTTTAATTCTTGCTGCTGTGAATATATGTAAATATAAGATATTTTATCGTTCTATTATAGTTTTTTTTAATTCTTGCTGCTGTGAATATATGTAAATATAAGATATTTTATCTATTATAGTTATTTTAATTCTTGCTGCTGTGAATATATGTAAATATAAGATATTTTATCTTTGTATTATAGTTTTTTTTATTCTTGCTGCTGTGAATATATGTAAATATAAGATATTTTATCTATTATAGTTATTTTAATTCTTGCTGCTGTGAATATATGTAAATATAAGATATTTTATCTTTCTATTATAGTTTTTTTTAAATTCTTGCTGCTGCGAATATATGTAAATATAAGATATTTTATCTTTCTATTATAGTTTTTTTTTAATTCTTGCTGCTGTCAATATATGTAAATATAAGATATTTTATCTATTATAGTTATTTTAATTCTTGCTGCTGTGAATATATGTAAATATAAGATATTTTATCTATTATAGTTATTTTACTTCTTGCTGCTGTGAATATATGTAAATATAAGATATTTTATCGTTCTATTATAGTTTTTTTTAATTCTTGCTGCTGTGAATATATGTAAATATAAGATATTTTATCTATTATAGTTATTTTAATTATTGCTGCTGTGAATATATGTGAATATAAGATATTTTATCTATTATATTATTTTAATTCTTGCTGCTGTGAATATATGTAAATATAAGATATTTTATCTATTATAGTTATTTTAATTCTTGCTGCTGTGAATATATGTAAATATAAGATATTTTATCTTTGTATTATAGTTTTTTTTATTCTTGCTGCTGTGAATATATGTAAATATAAGATATTTTATCTATTATAGTTATTTTAATTCTTGCTGCTGTGAATATATGTAAATATAAGATATTTTATCTTTCTATTATAGTTTTTTTTAAATTCTTGCTGCTGTGAATATATGTAAATATAAGATATTTTATCTTTCTATTATAGTTTTTTTTAATTCTTGCTGCTGTTAATATATGCAAATATAAGATATTTTATCTATTATAGTTATTTTAATTCTTGCTGCTGTCAATATATGTCAATATAAGATATTTTATCTTTCTATTATAGTTTTTTTTAATTCTTGCTGCTGTGAATATATGTAAATATAAGATATTTTATCTTTCTATTATAGTTTTTTTTAATTCTTGCTGCTGTGAATATATGTAAATGTAAGATATTTTATCTATTATAGTTATTTTAATTCTTGCTGCTGTCAATATATGTAAATATAAGATATTTTATCTTTCTATTATAGTTTTTTTTAATTCTTGCTGCTGTGAATATATGTAAATATAAGGTATTTTATCTATTATAGTTATTTTAATTCTTGCTGCTGTGAATATATGTAAATATAAGATATTTTATCTTTCTATTATAGTTTTTTTAAATTCTTGCTGCTGTCAATATATGTAAATATAAGATATTTTATCTTTCTATTATAGTTTTTTTTTAATTCTTGCTGCTGTCAATATATGTAAATATAAGATATTTTATCTATTATAGTTATTTTAATTCTTGCTGCTGTGAATATATGTAAATTTAAGATATTTTATCTAATATAGTTATTTTAATTCTTGCTGCTGTCAATATATGTAAATATAAGCTATTTTATCTTTTTATTATAGTTTTTTTTTAATTCTTGCTGCTGTCAATATATGTAAAGATAAGATATTTTATCCTTCCATTATAGTTTTTTTAAATTCTTGCTGCTGTTCATATATATAAATATAAGATATTTTATCTTTCTAATAATGTTTTTTTAAATTATTCCTAAGAGGAATAATTCCAGGACAAAATCAATTTTATGTTATGTTTTAGTTAACTCCTCTAACCACGTTTGACTCCTTTCCCAGTATTTTTGTTTTTATTTTTCGCTTTGGGGCATGTCCACCAAGCACGAAAGAAGATCCCTCGTGGTTGTCCGCACTTCTAACAAGTTGGTTTTAAGTTTGGGTGAAACTTAGCCAGTCTTGGAGGTGGCAAATGCCAACGATCGAACATTTTAAGCTTGGTTTTCCTTATTATACACTGCTGATTTTGTTATTTTTATCATTCACGTTTCCAGATCATTTTTTCCCATTCTTCCAGATCAATAGAATGTCCGACGTTTGTTCGGAATCTGTCCACCACTGAGTTGGCTTGGCAAGGATATAAACCAACAATGTAACTTCGTAGCTTTCAGACAAAATCACTGTATTGATTTATATACTATATTCCAATTGGTTTGATTATATTGCGAATTACCACAAGGGGGAGCCAGAGATCATGGCTTGTTCTCTCTGACATTCTGTCTGTCGGACATTCCGTTGCTATCTAAGGTTCTCTGTTGGCTTTATGCTGTGCTTATACTTTGATATCTTGGTTTACTGGAAATGACTAAGGCAACCGGTAAGAAGACTTTGTAGTTGGATATTCTTTGGACTGTAAAACGTACATGAGCTGGACCGTTTATTGGGCTGTGTTTAACTCAATTTAGTGTATCTGTGTGTGGCTGGATAATTATTCACAACTACTCTCATAAACATTTCCTTGTTACTCAAGGGTTATTCTGTACATATCATAACAACATCCCTCCCCCATGCAGTCATCGTCCAAACCACTGTCCCCTTCCTACCGGAGATCCAGGCCTTGGTTCTGCCACATGCTCTCCATGATCCGGATGATCTGCAGGGTCAGCATGTCCTGGCGGAGGTCTAGAAGGGACCGAGTGAAGAAGGTCAACAGCATGGGCTTTTTTTGCACAGTCGCGGGGGTGGTGGTGTCATGGGGTGTGTGAGGTCAGGCAGATGGGATGGGGAGGGGAGGGGAGGGTAGGAAACCATGCAGGGGAGACCCCCGAGAGAAGCCAGCGTGGCTCTCCAGATCCATGTGCCACCCCCCCCAATCAACTGTCAACTCATCAAATATTTCTCTGGTTTCTTTCGAGCGGCCAACAGAAAGGGAGGGAGGGGAGAGCAGTGCGGCAGCTTGGAAACCGAAAGGGCATTCCGTCAAAGTTTTCTTTCTTTTTTAAAAAGTTTTTTTTTATTTCTTTTGATGACCAACATTGACCAATGCAAACATAAAACATCAAATAAAAGCATCTTTCCATTACACAGTGTGTCAGTAGGTACATATCTCTTGTGCCCAATTATCAACGGTCTTTCCCTCCTAAATTTAGATTAAAATTCATATTGAATAGATCAGGTTTGCAAACTATGTTATGATTAATTCCTTAATGGACTAAAATTGTAAATTCACACCATAGACAAGTGGATTGTAAATTAAGAGATAAGTACTATTAACGCCTTAATAGACTATAATTATAAATTCACGTCATAGATAAATGGATTGTAAATAGAGATAAATACTAGATAAGTGAATGATTTATATGAACTATATTATTATTAACTCCTTAATGGACGATAATTACAAATTCACGTCATAGACAAATGGATTGTAAGTAGAGATAAGTACTAGATAAGTGAATGATTTATATAAACTATATTGTTATTATTAACTCCTTAATGGACTATAATTATAAATTCACGTCATAGATAAATGGATTGTAAATAGAGATAAATACTAGATAAGTGAATGATTTATATGAACTATATTATTATTAACTCCTTAATGGACGATAATTACAAATTCACGTCATAGACAAATGGATTGTAAGTAGAGATAAGTACTAGATAAGTGAATGATTTATATAAACTATATTATTATTAACTCCTTAATGGACGATAATTACAAATTCAGGTCACAGACAAATGGATTGTAAATAGAAATGTACTAGATAAGTGAATGATTTATATAAACTATATTATTATTATTAACTCCTTAATGGACTATAATTATAAATTCACGTCATAGACAAATGGATTGTAAGTAGAGATAAATACTAGATAAGTGAATGATTTATATAAACTATATTATTATTATTAACTCCTTAATGGACTATAATTATAAATTCACATCATAGATAAATGGATTTTAAGTAGAGATAAATACTAGATAAGTGAATGATTTATATAAACTATATTACTATTAACTCCTTAATGGACTATAATTATAAATTCACGTCATAGATAAATGGATTGTAAATAGAGATAAATACTAGATAAGTGAATGATTTATATGAACTATATTATTATTAACTCCTTAATGGACGATAATTACAAATTCAGGTCACAGACAAATGGATTGTAAATAGAGATGTACTAGATAAGTGAATGAGTTATATAAACTACATTATTATTATTAACTCCTTAAGGGACTATAATTATAAATTCACATCATAGTGAATGATTTATATAAACTATATTATTTTTAACACGTTAATGGACGATAATTACAAATTCACGTCATAGACAAATGGATTGTAAGTAGAGATAAGTACTAGATAAGTGAATGATTTATATAAACTATATTATTATTATTAACTCGTTAATGGACTATAATTATAAATTCACGTCATAGATAAATGGATTGTAAATAGAGATAAGTACTAGATAAGTGAATGATTTATATAAACTATATTATTATTATTAACTCCTTAATGGACTATAATTATAAATTCACTTCATAAATAAATGGATTATAAGTAGAGATAAGTACTAGATAAGTAAATGATTTATGTAAACTATATTATTATTATTAACTCCTTAATGGACTATAATTATAAATTCACGTCATAAATAAATGGATTATAAGTAGAGATAAGTACTCAATAAGTGAATGATTTATATAAACTATATTATTATTATTAACTCCTTAATAGACTATAATTATAAATTCAGGTCCTCCTTTCCGAGTAAATCTCCACTTTCCCAAAACCTAAATATTCATCCTGTCATTCATTTCATTCTGATCAGTTCTAATACCTCATTACGCTGTCTTATCTTCTCCATTATGTTGTATTCATATTGGAATATATTTTATTCCCCTCTTTTCTGATCTGACCATTGATAAAATAAATCCCCTATTTTGATAATATTCTTTGTCTTCTGGCTCTCTAATTTCTCATGTCCATTTAATTTCTAACGTCCGTTTCACATTAATTGACTAATGTCCATTGATTGATATTGCTGCGCATTCCGTTATTTTCTTAATCGCCCCCCTCCCCCCCCGTCTTCTGACGGAATTTTTTTTCCACTTTTCCAGTTTTGAGCCAATTCAATTTCTAGCTGCTGTTTAAAAAAAAAAAAAAAACATTTCTAAATCAAATAGGTCGATTCTCTACTGTATCCCTCAGGTGAGATACCCAAGAAAATGATCATCTCCGGTTTAAATGTTTTCCAAGATAGTAAATTAGGGGATCATAGTTTCCGCCGGTGCACAATTCTTAATTGGAGAACAGGATGGAGGACTCTGGGCTACGGCTGTGTCCCATTGGAGAATTGGAGAGTTGGCTGCACCCAGGCAATGCCGGCATGTTCACTCCCAATAAATCCTTTAGGGATGTTTTACAAGTTGGGCTCGAGACTCAGGATTTTTAATCGGGGGGGTGGGGGTGGATGTGTAACGGCTGGAATCCCGACACCAACATCTTTGGAAGGAGGCCACAGGAGAAAGGCCAGCTTGGGTCCCCCATGAGGGCATTGAGCTGTGCCTCGCTCCCAGAGAGCCCGGGTTCTGGCCCCTTCCTCGGCTTGCTTGAGACCTACAGCCCAGCCCCTTGATACCATCTGAATAACTGAGTGGGGGAAGGGACCTAGAAGGTCTTCTAGTCTGACCCCCCTCCCCTCCCCCGCTCAAGCAGGAGATTCTACACCGTTTCAGGTAGATGGCCGTCCGGTCTCTTATTTTTTTATTTTTTATTTTTTTTAAAAAAAACCTCCTCCAGCAATGGAGCTCCTACAAGTTGTTAATCTTGTGAGCTCTCACATTTCCTTTCTGCTATGCATTCAAACTGGACAGGGAGGTATATGGATAGGCAGAATGTATACGTATGTATATAGCACTGGTATATATATATGTGTGTGTTATTTATGGTCATGCGTAGATAGTTACTTTCTTTGGAGAGCAGGTAACTGAATGTCATTTTTAATGTGAGCCGGGGTGTTCACCGTAAAAAATGACAAGATATGTTTATCTTTTCTCTTCTCTTCTCTTCTTTCCTCTCCTCTGCACTTCTCTTCTCAACCCTTCTCTTCTCTCCTCTTCTCTCCTCTTCTCTTCTTTCCTCTCCTCTACACTTCTCTTCTCTATTCTTCTCTACTCTTCTCTTCTCTATTCTTCTCTACACTTCTCTTCTCTACTCTACTCTTCTCTTCTCTACTCTTCTCTACTCTTCTGTCTTCTCTACTCTTCTCTATTCTTCTCTTTCCTCTCCTCTGCACTTCTCTTCTCTACTCTTCTCTTCTCAACACTTCTTCTCTACTCTTCTCTTCTCTACTCTTCTATTCTCTTCTCTTCTCTACTCTTCTCTTCTCAACACTTCTTCTCTACTCTTCTCTTCTCTACTCTTCTATTCTCTTCTCTTCTCTACTCTTCTCTTCTCAACACTTCTCTTTTCTCCTCTCCTCCCCTCTACGCTTTCTTTGCTCTTTCTTCTCTACTCTTCTCTACACTTTTCTACTCTTTTGTCTTCTCTACTCTCCTCTTCTCTACTCTACTCTTCTTTCCTCTCCTCTGCACTTCTCTTCTCTACTCTTCTCTTCTCTATTCTTCTCTACTCTTTTGTCTTCTCTCCTCTTCTTTTCTTTCCTCTCCTCTACACTTCTCTTTTCTCCTCTCCTCTCCTCTCCGCTTTCTTTCCTCTTTCTTCTCTACTCTTCTCTACTCTTTTGTCTTCTCTACTCTTCTCTTCTCTACTCTTCTCTTCTCTATTCTTCTCTACACTTCTCTTCTCTTCTCTTCTCAAGACTTCTCTTTTCTCCTCTCCTCTCCGCTTTCTTTCCTCTTTCTTCTCTATTCTTCTCTACACTTCTCTACTCTTTTGTCTTCTCTACTCTACTCTTCTCTTTCCTCTCCTCTGCACTTCTCTTCTCTACTCTTCTCTTCTCAACACTTCTTCTCTACTCTTCTCTTCTCTACTCTTCTCTTCTCTACTCTTCTGTCTTCTCTACTCTTCTCTTCTCTATTCTTCTCTTTCCTCTCCTCTGCACTTCTCTTCTCTACTCTTCTCTTCTCAACACTTCTTCTCTACTCTTCTCTTCTCTACTCTTCTCTTCTCTACTCTTCTGTCTTCTCTACTCTTCTCTTCTCTATTCTTCTCTTTCCTCTCCTCTGCACTTCTCTTCTCTTCTCTTCTCTTCTCAACACTTCTTCTCTACTCTTCTCTTCTCTACTCTTCTCTTCTCTACTCTTCTCTTCTCTTCTCTACTCTTCTCTTCTCTTCTCTACTCTTCTCTTCTCTACTCTTCTCTATTCTTCTCTTTCCTCTCCTCTGCACTTCTCTTCTCTACTCTTCTCTTCTCAACACTTCTTCTCTACTCTTCTCTTCTCTACTCTTCTCTTCTCTACTCTTCTGTCTTCTCTACTCTTCTCTTCTCTATTCTTCTCTTTCCTCTCCTCTGCACTTCTCTTCTCTTCTCTTCTCTTCTCAACACTTCTTCTCTACTCTTCTCTTCTCTTCTCTACTCTTCTCTTCTCTTCTCTACTCTTCTCTTCTCTACTCTTCTCTATTCTTCTCTTTCCTCTCCTCTGCACTTCTCTTCTCTACTCTTCTCTTCTCAACACTTCTTCTCTACTCTTCTCTTCTCTATTCTTCTCTTCTCTACTCTTCTCTTCTCTTCTCTACTCTTCTCTTCTCTTCTCTACTCTTCTCTTCTCTACTCTTCTCTATTCTTCTCTTTCCTCTCCTCTGCACTTCTCTTCTCTACTCTTCTCTTCTCAACACTTCTTCTCTACTCTTCTCTTCTCTACTCTTCTCTTCTCTTCTCTACTCTTCTATTCTCTTCTCTACTCTTCTCTTCTCTACTCTTCTGTCTTCTCTACTCTTCTATTCTCTTCTCTACTCTTCTATTCTCTTCTCTACTCTTCTCTTCTCTTCTCTACTCTTCTCTACTCTTCTCTACTCTTCTCTTCTCTTCTCTACTCTTCTGTCTTCTCTACTCTTCTCTATTCTTCTCTTTCCTCTCCTCTGCACTTCTCTTCTCTACTCTTCTCTTCTCAACACTTCTTCTCTACTCTTCTCTTCTCTACTCTTCTCTTCTCTACTCTTCTCTTCTCTACTCTTCTATTCTCTTCTCTACTCTTCTCTTCTCTTCTCTACTCTTCTCTTCTCAACACTTCTTCTCTACTCTTCTCTTCTCTATTCTTCTCTTCTCTACTCTTCTCTTCTCTTCTCTACTCTTCTCTTCTCTTCTCTACTCTTCTCTTCTCTACTCTTCTCTATTCTTCTCTTTCCTCTCCTCTGCACTTCTCTTCTCTACTCTTCTCTTCTCAACACTTCTTCTCTACTCTTCTCTTCTCTACTCTTCTATTCTCTTCTCTACTCTTCTATTCTCTTCTCTACTCTTCTATTCTCTTCTCTACTCTTCTCTTCTCTTCTCTACTCTTCTCTACTCTTCTCTACTCTTCTCTTCTCTTCTCTTCTCTACTCTTCTATTCTCTTCTCTACTCTTCTATTCTCTTCTCTACTCTTCTATTCTCTTCTCTACTCTTCTATTCTCTTCTCTACTCTTCTCTTCTCTTCTCTACTCTTCTCTACTCTTCTATTCTCTTCTCTACTCTTCTCTTCTCTTCTCTACTCTTCTCTACTCTTCTCTTCTCTTCTCTACTCTTCTCTTCTCTTCTCTACTCTTCTATTCTCTTCTCTACTCTTCTCTACTCTTCTCTACTCTTCTCTTCTCTTCTCTACTCTTCTATTCTCTTCTCTACTCTTCTCTTCTCTTCTCTACTCTTCTATTCTCTTCTCTACTCTTCTATTCTCTTCTCTACTCTTCTCTTCTCTTCTCTACTCTTCTCTACTCTTCTATTCTCTTCTCTACTCTTCTCTTCTCTTCTCTACTCTTCTCTACTCTTCTCTTCTCTTCTCTACTCTTCTCTTCTCTTCTCTACTCTTCTATTCTCTTCTCTACTCTTCTATTCTCTTCTCTACTCTTCTATTCTCTTCTATTCTCTTCTCTACTCTTCTATTCTCTTCTCTACTCTTCTATTCTCTTCTCTACTCTTCTATTCTCTTCTCTACTCTTCTATTCTCTTCTCTACTCTTCTCTTCTCTTCTCTACTCTACTCTTCTCTACTCTTCTCTACTCTTCTCTTCTCTTCTCTACTCTTCTCTTCTCTTCTCTACTCTTCTCTACTCTTCTCTACTCTTCTCTTCTCTTCTCTACTCTTCTGTCTTCTCTACTCTTCTATTCTCTTCTCTACTCTTCTATTCTCTTCTATTCTCTTCTCTACTCTTCTATTCTCTTCTCTACTCTTCTATTCTCTTCTCTACTCTTCTCTTCTCTTCTCTACTCTTCTCTTCTCTTCTCTACTCTTCTCTACTCTTCTCTACTCTTCTATTCTCTTCTCTACTCTTCTATTCTCTTCTCTACTCTTCTCTACTCTTCTCTTCTCTTCTCTACTCTTCTCTTCTCTTCTCTACTCTTCTCTACTCTTCTCTTCTCTTCTCTACTCTTCTCTACTCTTCTCTTCTCTTCTCTACTCTTCTCTTCTCTTCTCTTCTCTACTCTTCTCTACTCTTCTCTCTCTTCTCTACTCTTCTCTACTCTTCTATTCTCTTCTCTACTCTTCTATTCTCTTCTCTACTCTTCTATTCTCTTCTCTACTCTTCTATTCTCTTCTCTACTCTTCTATTCTCTTCTCTACTCTTCTATTCTCTTCTATTCTCTTCTCTACTCTTCTATTCTCTTCTCTACTCTTCTATTCTCTTCTCTACTCTTCTATTCTCTTCTCTACTCTTCTCTTCTCTTCTCTACTCTTCTCTACTCTTCTCTACTCTTCTCTTCTCTTCTCTACTCTTCTGTCTTCTCTACTCTTCTCTATTCTTCTCTTTCCTCTCCTCTGCACTTCTCTTCTCTACTCTTCTCTACTCTTCTCTTCTCTTCTCTACTCTTCTCTACTCTTCTCTTCTCTTCTCTACTCTTCTCTTCTCTTCTCTACTCTTCTATTCTCTTCTCTACTCTTCTATTCTCTTCTCTACTCTTCTATTCTCTTCTCTACTCTTCTATTCTCTTCTCTACTCTTCTATTCTCTTCTATTCTCTTCTCTACTCTTCTATTCTCTTCTCTACTCTTCTATTCTCTTCTCTACTCTTCTATTCTCTTCTCTACTCTTCTATTCTCTTCTCTACTCTTCTCTTCTCTTCTCTTCTCTACTCTTCTCTACTCTTCTCTACTCTTCTCTTCTCTTCTCTACTCTTCTCTTCTCTTCTCTACTCTTCTCTACTCTTCTCTACTCTTCTCTTCTCTTCTCTACTCTTCTGTCTTCTCTACTCTTCTATTCTCTTCTCTACTCTTCTATTCTCTTCTATTCTCTTCTCTACTCTTCTATTCTCTTCTCTACTCTTCTATTCTCTCTCTACTCTTCTCTTCTCTTCTCTACTCTTCTCTTCTCTTCTCTTCTCTACTCTTCTCTACTCTTCTCTACTCTTCTGTCTTCTCTACTCTTCTATTCTCTTCTCTACTCTTCTATTCTCTTCTATTCTCTTCTCTACTCTTCTATTCTCTTCTCTACTCTTCTATTCTCTTCTCTACTCTTCTCTACTCTTCTCTTCTCTTCTCTACTCTTCTCTTCTCTTCTCTACTCTTCTCTACTCTTCTCTTCTCTTCTCTACTCTTCTCTTCTCTTCTCTACTCTTCTGTCTTCTCTACTCTTCTATTCTCTTCTCTACTCTTCTATTCTCTTCTATTCTCTTCTCTACTCTTCTATTCTCTTCTCTACTCTTCTATTCTCTTCTCTACTCTTCTCTTCTCTACTCTTCTCTTCTCTTCTCTACTCTTCTCTACTCTTCTCTCCTTCTCTACTCTTCTCTTCTCTTCTCTACTCTTCTCTTCTCTTCTCTACTCTTCTCTTCTCTTCTCTACTCTTCTGTCTTCTCTACTCTTCTATTCTCTTCTCTACTCTTCTCTTCTCTTCTCTACTCTTCTCTACTCTTCTATCTCTTCTCTACTCTTCTATTCTCTTCTCTACTCTTCTCTTCTCTTCTCTACTCTTCTCTTCTCTTCTCTACTCTTCTCTTCTCTTCTCTACTCTTCTCTTCTCTTCTCTACTCTTCTCTACTCTTCTGTCTTCTCTACTCTTCTATTCTCTTCTCTACTCTTCTATTCTCTTCTATTCTCTTCTCTACTCTTCTATTCTCTTCTCTACTCTTCTCTACTCTTCTCTTCTCTTCTCTACTCTTCTCTTTCTCTTCTCTACTCTTCTCTACTCTTCTCTTCTCTTCTCTACTCTTCTCTACTCTTCTCTTCTCTTCTCTACTCTTCTCTTCTCTTCTCTACTCTTCTCTACTCTTCTCTACTCTTCTCTACTCTTCTCTACTCTTCTCTTCTCTTCTCTACTCTTCTGTCTTCTCTACTCTTCTATTCTCTTCTCTACTCTTCTATTCTCTTCTCTACTCTTCTATTCTCTTCTCTACTCTTCTATTCTCTTCTCTACTCTTCTATTCTCTTCTCTACTCTTCTATTCTCTTCTATTCTCTTCTCTACTCTTCTATTCTCTTCTCTACTCTTCTATTCTCTTCTCTACTCTTCTCTTCTCTTCTCTACTCTTCTATTCTCTTCTCTACTCTTCTCTACTCTTCTCTACTCTTCTCTTCTCTTCTCTACTCTTCTGTCTTCTCTACTCTTTCTCTATTCTTCTCTTTCCTCTCCTCTGCACTTCTCTTCTCTACTCTTCTCTTCTCAACACTTCTTCTCTACTCTTCTCTTCTCTACTCTTCTCTTCTCTACTCTCTCTTCTCTACTCTTCTATTCTCTACTCTTCTCTTCTCTTCTCTACTCTTCTCTTCTCTTCTCTTCTCTTCTTCTCTACTCTTCTCTATTCTTCTCTTTCCTCTCCTCTGCACTTCTCTTCTCTACTCTTCTCTTCTCACACTTCTTCTCTACTCTCTTCTCTTCTCTTCTCTTCTCTTCTCTTCTCTTCTCTACTCTTCTCTTCTCTACTCTCTTCTCTCTCTTCTCTTCTCTTCTCTACTCTTCTCTTCTCTATTCTTCTCTTCTCTACTCTTCTCTTCTCTTCTCTACTCTTCTCTTCTCTTCTCTACTCTTCTCTTCTCTACTCTTCTCTATTCTTCTCTTTCCTCTCCTCTGCACTTCTCTTCTCTACTCTTCTCTTCTCAACACTTCTTCTCTACACTTCTCTTCTCTTCTCTTCTCTTCTCTACTCTTCTCTTCTCTACTCATCTCTTCTCAACACTTCTTCTCTACTCTTCTCTTCTCTACTCTTCTCTTCTCTTCTCTACTCTTCTATTCTCTTCTCTTCTCTTCTCTTCTCTACTCTTCTCTATTCTTCTCTTTCCTCTCCTCTGCAACTTCTCTTCTCTACTCTTCTCTTCTCAACACTTCTTCTCTACTCTTCTCTTCTCTACTCTTCTATTCTCTTCTCTTCTCTACTCTTCTCTTCTCTACTCTTCTCTTCTCTTCTCTACTCTTCTATTCTATTCTCTTCTCTTCTCTTCTCTTCTCTACTCTTCTCTATTCTTCTCTTTCCTCTCCTCTGCACTTCTCTTCTCTACTCTTCTGTCTTCTCTACTCTTCTCTTCTCTTCTCTTCTCTTCTCTTCTCTACTCTTCTCTACTCTTCTCTTCTCTTCTCTACTCTTCTCTACTCTTCTCTTCTCTTCTCTACTCTTCTCTTCTCTTCTCTTCTCTTCTCTACTCTTCTCTACTCTTCTCTACTTTTCTCTACTCTTCTCTTCTCTCTCTACTCTTCTGTCTTCTCTACTCTTCTATTCTCTTCTCTACTCTTCTATTCTCTTCTCTACTCTTCTATTCTCTTCTCTACTCTTCTATTCTCTTCTCTACTCTTCTATTCTCTTCTCTACTCTTCTATTCTCTTCTCTACTCTTCTATTCTCTTCTATTCTCTTCTCTACTCTTCTATTCTCTTCTCTTCTCTTCTCTACTCTTCTCTTCTCTTCTCTACTCTTCTCTACTCTTCTGTCTTCTCTACTCTTCTCTACTCTTCTCTTCTCTTCTCTACTCTTCTCTTCTCTTCTCTTCTCTACTCTTCTCTACTCTTCTCTTCTCTTCTCTTCTCTTCTCTACTCTTCTCTTCTCTTCTCTACTCTTCTCTTCTCTTCTCTTCTCTTCTCTTCTCTACTCTTCTCTTCTCTTCTCTACTCTTCTCTACTCTTCTCTACTCTTCTCTACTCTTCTCTTCTCTTCTCTTCTCTACTCTTCTATTCTCTTCTCTACTCTTCTATTCTCTTCTATTCTCTTCTCTACTCTTCTATTCTCTTCTCTTCTCTTCTCTACTCTTCTCTACTCTTCTATTCTCTTCTCTACTCTTCTATTCTCTTCTCTACTCTTCTATTCTCTTCTCTACTCTTCTATTCTCTTCTCTACTCTTCTCTACTCTTCTCTACTCTTCTCTACTCTTCTATTCTCTTCTCTACTCTTCTCTTCTCTTCTCTACTCTTCTCTACTCTTCTATTCTCTTCTCTACTCTTCTATTCTCTTCTCTACTCTTCTCTTCTCTTCTCTACTCTTCTCTTCTCTTCTCTACTCTTCTCTTCTCTTCTCTACTCTTCTCTTCTCTTCTCTACTCTTCTCTACTCTTCTGTCTTCTCTACTCTTCTCTACTCTTCTCTTCTCTTCTCTACTCTTCTCTTCTCTTCTCTACTCTTCTCTACTCTTCTCTTCTCTTCTCTACTCTTCTCTACTCTTCTCTTCTCTTCTCTACTCTTCTCTTCTCTTCTCTTCTCTTCTCTTCTCTTCTCTACTCTTCTCTTCTCTTCTCTTCTCTTCTCTACTCTTCTCTACTCTTCTATTCTCTTCTCTACTCTTCTATTCTCTTCTCTACTCTTCTATTCTCTTCTCTACTCTTCTATTCTCTTCTATTCTCTTCTCTACTCTTCTATTCTCTTCTCTACTCTTCTATTCTCTTCTCTACTCTTCTATTCTCTTCTCTACTCTTCTATTCTCTTCTCTACTCTTCTCTTCTCTTCTCTACTCTTCTCTACTCTTCTCTACTCTTCTCTTCTCTTCTCTACTCTTCTGTCTTCTCTACTCTTCTCTATTCTTCTCTTTCCTCTCCTCTGCACTTCTCTTCTCTACTCTTCTCTTCTCAACACTTCTTCTCTACTCTTCTCTTCTCTACTCTTCTCTTCTCTACTCTTCTATTCTCTACTCTTCTCTTCTCTTCTCTTCTCTATTCTTCTCTACTCTTCTCTACTCTTCTCTTCTCTTCTCTACTCTTCTGTCTTCTCTACTCTTCTCTATTCTTTTCTTTCCTCTCCTCTGCACTTCTCTTCTCTACTCTTCTCTTCTCAACACTTCTTCTCTACTCTTCTCTTCTCTATTCTTCTCTTCTCTACTCTTCTCTTCTCTATTCTTCTCTTCTCTTCTCTTCTCTTCTCTTCTCTATTCTTCTCTACACTTCTTTTCCCTTCTCTCCCCCATCAGGAAGTTTCTGCTTCATTTCAGGTCGATTCTCTCCTTGGGTTAGTTTGCATCCATCCTTTCTTTTTCCTGCCTTTCTGGTGGTTTGGAGAATAATTTGACCTCCCCCCCCCCTCTTTCTTTGGGCTAGCTCCTCCAATATCGGAATCCTGCTATCGCGTCACCCCCCCCCCACTCCCACCTGGTCCTTTTTTTCCTCCAGGCTGGCCAAACCCAGACCCTGCAACCGTTCTTCGTTATAGTTTAGTCTCCAGCCTTGAAACATCTTAGTTGCTCTTTCTCTGCGCTTTGCCCCAAAGTTTCGACCTCTTTTTTTTTGTAAAGCGGTGACCAAAACTGGGCACGGGATTCCAGGTGTGGCCTTACTAAGGCTTTATAAAGCAGTGCTAGCTTGATAGTAGGTTTTTTTTTTGTCCCCGGCCTCCTCATCCTCTTTACTGCTCTTTTCTGCACTCTTTCCAAAGTCTCAACTTCTTTTTTTTTTTTAAAAAAAGATATCCCAGTGACCAAAAAATTGGGTCCAGTCCTCCAAAGGGGTCTAACCAAGGCCTTATCAAAGGGGGTATTAATTCCTGACACGATAGGTTTCCCCCATTGTGGTCCCCTTACTCTCTTCCAATCTCTTTCTCTGCAACCTCTCCGAGGATAAGACAGAAAGCCAACGAGAAACTAGACCTGGGGATTTCTGGGGTCTTACTCAAGCTTTATAAAAAGTGGTATTAATCCGTGATCTTGATTCTATCCCTGACCTTCCCCTCCCCAGACCGCCGACCGTCTCCTCCCCGGACCGCCGACCGTCTCCTCCCCGGACCGCCAACCATCTCCTCCACGGACCGCTGACCGTCTCCTTCCCAGACCACCGACCGTCTCCTCCCCAGACCGCCAACCGTCTCCTCCCCGGACCGCCGACCGTCTCCTCCCCGGACTGCCGACCGTCTCCTCCCCGGACCGCCGACCGTCTCCTCCCCGGACCGTCGACCGTCTCCTCCCCGGACTGCCGACCGTCTCCTCCCCGGACCGCCGACCGTCTCCTCCCCGGACCGCCGACCGTCTCCTCCCCGGACCGCCGACCGTCTCCTCCCCGGACCGCCGACCGTCTCCTCCCTGGACCGCCGACCGTCTCCTCCCCGGACCGCCGACCGTCTCCTCCCCGGACCGCCGACCGTCTCCTCCCCGGACCGCCGACCGTCTCCTCCCCGGACCGCCGAACGTCTCCTCCCCGGACCGCCGACCGTCTCCTCCCTGGACCGCCGACCGTCTCCTCCCTGGACCGCCGACCGTCTCCTCCCCGGACCGCCGAACGTCTCCTCCCCGGACCGTCGACCGTCTCCTCCCCGGACCGCCGACCGTCTCCTCCCCGGACCGCTGACCGTCTCCTCCCCGGATCGCCAACCATCTCCTCCCCGGACCGCCGACCGTCTCCTCCCCGGACTGCCGACCGTCTCCTCCCCGGACTGCCAACCATCTCCTCCCCGGACCGTCTCCTCCCCGGACCGCCGACCGTCTCCTCCCCGGACCGCCGACCTTCTCCTCCCCGGACTGCCGACTGTCTCCTCCCCGGACCGCCAACTGTCTCCTCCCCGGACCGCCGACCGTCTCCTCCCCGGACCGCCGACCATCTCCTCCCCGGACCGCCGACCGTCTCCTCCCCGGACTGCCGACCGTCTCCTCCCCGGACCGCCAACCGTCTCCTCCCCGGACCGTCTCCTCCCCGGACTGCCGACCATCTCCTCCCCGGACCGCCGAACGTCTCCTCCCCGGACCGCCGACCGTCTTCTCCCCGGACCGCCAAGCGTCTCCTCCCCGGACCGCTGACCACTCACCGTCTCCGTTCTTGAAAATGATCTCGTGGTTCGTGAAGAGCAGTTCAGACATGATGTCCGGATTCTCCCAGTTGAGCCACAAGGGACGCTTGGCCGAGGACATGATCCGGCACTCGTCCAGCCTGCAGGAGAGGAAAGGCTGAGCTCGGTGGCTAGGGTTGGGGGGTTGGGCCCAGCTAGAAGACCTCCCCATTCCCCATTCCGGGCTGCCTTCCTGCCGCCCCCTCCCCCTACCAAGGAGCCCTGCCCGGTTAGGGGGGAGAGGGAGGGTGTCTCACCGGAGGTTGCCCAGCTGGTAGACGGGGTTGAGGGGGCAGATGAATCCTTGGAGGGCCTCCATGTAGTCGGGCCGCCTCATCTGCTCCACCAGGAACTTCATCTGCATCTGGATAGAATCAACAGAGGGGGAGAAAGGGACCTTGGAGGTCTCCTAGTCCAACCCCCCACCCCACTGGGCTCAGGCAGGATCCCCGTGATGACGAACCGACAGCCCAGCGAGCCGCCGGCCAACTCGCTTGCCCTGCGCATGCCGCCCAGATGATGTTCAGCCTCTCGGCTGGCGCAGGCTTTGCAGGCTGAAAAAAAAAAAAAAAAAATAGGCCCGTTTTCATCACTTCCGGTATTTCCCGGAAATACCAGACGTGACCAAAACGGGGCCCATTTTTTTCGGCCTGCAAAGCCTGCAGAAGCCCACCAAAGCCTTCCTCAAGCCCAGATCTGGGAGGCTGAAAAAAAAATAATAATAAAAGGCCTCAACATAGCCGAAAATCAGCTGGGAGGGTCAGTGCCGGTAAGGGGGCAAGGGGCACGTGGGATGGAGGGTTTGTGCATTGCCTTCTGGGTATATATAAGGAAACGTGACTTTTGGCGGGCTCTTTCTCATTCCCAAATGTTATGCAGTAGCGCGCGATCCGGAACGACGACCGATTTTTTATTATTATTATTATTTTTGCCCATGTCCGAATAAAAGAAATTGGCTTGGGGACCCAGGGCGGGGGGTACAAAACCAACCAAGCCCCCCCCCAAAAAAACAGACAAAGCCCCCCCTTTTTTTTATTCCTTCAACTTGGCTTCAAAGCTTCAGATATCCTTGACCGGATTAAAAAAAAACTCCCCCACAAACAGTTACGAAAAGGAGGAAAGGACGTTTAAACTAAAAAAAACAAAAACAAAAAAAAATCCCCTATCAATTATAAATAGGAAAAAAAACCCCAAAACAACACCACCAGCCACACTGAAGCCATTCAGGGAACCGGGCAAAATAAAGGCTTGAAGACGTCCACAGATATTGAAATACGCACCCCTTGGGAAGGACGTCAAACTCAAGAGAGGAATGGACAGACGAGAGATATTTCCATGCTTTGTTTCCAGCACTGGCCCATACGCCTGTCCGTCCTTTTCGCAAGTTCTCACAGCTGCAGGCCATGAAAGGGGATCAGGGCCCTTTCCTCCCCCCACCCCGCCTGCTATTCACATTGCTCCCTTCTCCGTTCCTCCCTGGATTTCATCGCTTGGAAACTCTGTACATGCCCCTCTCGGGTAGCAACCAGGCACCGAGAGCCACCGGGGCGGGTGTGTGTGTGTGTGTGTGTGTGTGTGTGTGTGTGTCTCTCTCTCTCTCTTCTGACAACTCCCAACTCCTTCTCCTCCTTCGAGGCAATCCCTCCGCCCGCTCAAGTCGTCCTCCGTCCCCTTCCCAGGAAGGTACCTTCTGAGTCTCGTCCTTCTTCTCCTGCTTGAGGATGTCAGTGAGGTTGATAAGCTTCTCCATGGCTTCCACCTGTCGGTTCAGGTGCTTCAGGTACATCCCGCAGCCACGGCAGAAGGCCTCCAGCATCAACCCGAAACGCTGGGAGATGGGCTTGCTGTGCATTTCCGACCTGGGAAAGGGTGGATTTCAATGAACCAGGTGTGGGGCGACGGTTGTGAGTCCCGGCTTCAGGCCTCCTTCTGTGCCCCAACAAGAGGGCCGCAATGACGGTTCGTCGACGACTTGCAACAACTCAACCCCACCACGGGCATGTCAACTCATAAAACATTTCCTAGGCCTGTTTTAGTCGTTGCCATGAAAACGGGGAAAGGGGGGGGGAGAGGAAGGAAGGAAATCTGGAAGGGCAGGGCAGCAGTTGGAAAACTGAAAGTACTTCCAACTCTTTATCTTCAAAGGATTGTAACTCAACGACCGGAACTTTTGCAGAGAGAGAGAGAGAGACAGAGAGACAGAGAGAGGCAGAGCCTGGGCTGTCCGTCAGCCCTCCGATGGAGAGTCAACAGCCTCCCAGGTCTGGAGGGGGCTGATGAGGTAGAAGAGGAACAGATGGGTCCACTGCCTGTGTGGATGTGCAGAAGGCAGAGGAGAGGAGAGCAGTGGAAATCTATGGGCCGGTCCTCAGGACAGGAGCTCCAAGGGGGGGAAAGGGAATGGAGCTGGCAGAGAGAGAGAGAGAGACGGAGGCGGAGCCTGGGCTTCTGTCAACCCTCTGATGGAGAGTCAACAGCCTCCTAGGTCTGGAGGGGGCTGATGAGGAAGAGGAGGAACAGCCGGGTCTAGTGCCTGATGCACAGAAAGCAAAAGAGAGGAGAGCAAGTGGAAATCTATGGTCCGGTCCTCAGGACGGGAGCTCCAGAGGCAGAGCCTGGCCCGTCCGTCAGCCCTCCGACGGAGAGTCAACAGCCTCCCAGGTCTGGAGGGGGCTGATGAGGAAGAGGAGGAACAGCCGGGTCTAGTGCCTGATGCACAGAAAGCAAAGGAGAGGAGAGCAAGTGGAAATCTATGGGCCGGACCTCGGGATGGGAGCTCCAAAGGCAGAGCCTGGGCTGTCCATCAGCCCTCCGACAGAGAGTCAACAGCCTCCCAGGTCTGGAGGGGGCTGATGAAGAAGAAGAGGAACAGCCGGGTCTAGTGTCTGATGCACAGAAAGCAAAGGAGAGGAGAGCAAGTGGAAATCTATGGTCCGGACCTCGGGACGGGAGCTCCAGAGGCAGAGCCTGGGCCGTCCGTTAGCCCTCCGACGGAGAGTCAACAGCCTTCCAGGTCTGGAGGGGGCTGATGAGGAAGAGGAGGAAGAGCCGGGTCTAGTGCCTGATGCACAGAAAGCAAAGGAGAGGAGAGCAAGTGGAAATCTATGGTCCGGTCCTCGGGACAAGAGCTCCAAGGAAAGAGGGAACGGAACTGGCCCAGAGAGAGACGGAGCCAATCTGCTAGCGACATGATTGCTACCTGTCCATCTCCTGCAAGCCCGCCCGCCCCGCCATGCTCCTCCTAGACCCTCCTCCCTCCAACCCTCCCCCTCCACCACCTCCTCTGGACTCACTTGAGATGCCAGAAGTAAAAATGGCCGATCCTCTGGTTGGTGAGAGCCTTCATGGTCAGGAAGCGAGCCAGGGGGTTGTCCAGGTATTGCTCGTATTTGAGAACCTTTTGGTGGGGGTTGAGGGGGCAAATAGAGGACAAGTTAGGGGTCTGTGTTGCAGAGGGTAGGGGGGCAGAGCTGGGGCAGGGGGGGAGAGGAGCAAGGAAAGGGAAGGGAAGCATATTTCCGGGAAACGGGGGTTGGTCTAGATGACCTCCCGAGGCCCCTCCCAACCTGTTATGCTCTTTTATAAGAAGAAATGGGAAGCTATATTTTTACACGCACACCTGCGAGAAAGAATATAGGGTCTCAAGCCTGAGCGGAGAAAGGAAGGGGGGGCTGGTCTAGATGACCTCCGAGATGGCCCTCTGGGATTCCGTACGAAAGCGCCCCCTTTTTCGCCAAGCCCCTTGGGGGGGGGTCACCGGATGTGACCTGGCAATGCTTCCTCCGGCCCCCCCCAACCTACCCGCCACGTCCCATTCAAACTCATCCCCCCCTTCGCCGTCCCAGCGACCGATCTCCTCCCCTCCCGGAAGGCCCCATTCTGAGCTCCACACCCCTCCAGGAAACCGCCCCCACCCCCGAAATTAGGCCCCTCCCCTTCCCACCTGGCCTCGCTCAGGTGAGGGGCTTCTCACCTGCACCAGCTGGATGAGGTACTGCGAGAGTTTGTCGTCCGTCAAGCCTTTGACCAGGCACTTGAGAGCGAACTCCCGGATGACCGGATCGGGGAAGTTGCAGTCCAACAGTTCCATGGAGAGCTCCGGCTTGATCAGCGGCCATTCTCGGAGGAGACAGTACATCTGGGGTAGAGGGGGAGGGAGGGAGGGAGCGGGAGCGGGGGGGGGTTTGGAGGCGAGAAGAATGACGGCCATCAATTTGGGTGGATGGGTGGGGTGTCTCTCGATTGCCAATGCGTGTCACAGCTCCGCCGGCAGCGGGGTGAGCTCTGGAGGATCGAGGACTCAGGCAGGACTATCGGAGAGTGGCGGGTGGGGGGGAGGGGCCTGCCTGCGGAGGTCGTGTGGGGGTGGGCGGCAGTGTGGAAGAGCCTCTCCCCCCACCCCCGCCCACCCCCGAGGAGCGCGTGCGTTCAGGAAGGAAAGAGCAGCCACGGGCGACTCGGGATTGAAGCCGCAAAATGATGGCTTTTCTCCCCGTCAAAGGGATAAAAGGCAGCCTGAGAGACCGGAGTTCTTTGCAGGAAGCAAGGAAGTCCCTGCCCTTCAAGCCTTGTGGGAAGCTCGGAAAAAAAAAAAATCTTGCTTGCTGTTCGGAGACTCTTCGTGTTGGGGGGTGTTTCTTATTAACTTTATCTCGGGGTTCTTGGCAGTCTTGCGCCATCTTTTTAAGAAAAGATGGGAAGCTGATTGGGCTCAAATGATACAGGGTCATCTGCCCAGGGCAGGGGGTTGGTCTAGATGACCTCTGAGGCCCCACCCGACTCTTTAAGAATAAAAGGGCCATCTAATGCAACCCCCTGTATTATTTCAGCCCAATAAGCTTCCCGTCTTTTCTTAAAAACAGAATGATGGAATAATGGAAAAGAGATCAAAGCACAAACGACCCAGGAGATTACAACGCAGGACCCAGGATATCTCCACAACAAAACTCACAAGGCCATCACACAGCCCGTTATACCAATAAGCTTCCCGTCTTTTCTTAAAAACAGAATGACGGAATAATGGAAAAGAGATCAAAGCATTAAATACCATGAAAACAAATATATATCTCTATCTCTATCTCTCAATCTCTCTATCTCTCTATCTAT
>JAUCBL010000444.1:55000-57500 GCA_033807585.1 Hydrophis major
AAGAAAATATATATATATATACACACACACACATGTATACCTATACCTATACACATATATATCTATAAAAACAATATATATATACACACACACACGTATACCTATACCTATACATATATATCTATGAAAACAATATATATATACACACACACACATGTATACCTATACCTATAGATATATATTTATGAAAACAATATATATATATATACACACACACACACACACACACACACACACATATATATATATATATACATACACACACACACCTATACCTATATGTCTACGTATACGTATACATCTACAAAAACAAATATATATAAATATATATACATATTTGTTTTCTGAGGGAACCAAAGATCCATACATACAGATACATATACACACATACACACACACCACTTGGAATGTGTGGCATGGTCTCCATTCCAATATTGGAGGGAGGGAGGGAGGGAGGGCGCTTCCTGCCCAGCCCACACTTGCTTTTTCCCCCCTTCCCTCTCCCTCTCTCCTCACCCCCC
Source organism: Hydrophis major (assembly GCA_033807585.1). Taxonomy (NCBI): domain Eukaryota; kingdom Metazoa; phylum Chordata; class Lepidosauria; order Squamata; family Elapidae; genus Hydrophis; species Hydrophis major. The sequence goes on from JAUCBL010000444.1 coordinate 55,522, forward strand.
CTTTCCCCCACCTCACCCCATGCCAACTTCCCATGGTTCCCAGGCCTCACCTGGGCCACCTCATCCCGCGAATTCCACTTGACGGACAGCAACAACTTGGGCAGCGTCTCCGGGAGGTTGACGCAGTAGTGCCTGGAAGGTCGAGGAGAGGAAAGGAGCGGGAAGGCCACTGAAAGGGGGGCAGGCTGGGGATGGGTCCGGGTGGGGGAGACCCCACACCCCTACTCACCCCCCCACACACACCCCACCCGCCCAACCCACCCACCGGTGGCGCCAAAGGAAGTCCTTCTCCTGCTCCGTGATTTCCGAGAGGGGGTCGCGGTTGCAAATGTGGCGCAGCTGGTCCAATTCGCTTTCGGCCAATGAGCTGTCCCGGGCCAGGCGGTTGCTCTGGAAGAAAGGAGGGGGAGGGGAAGGGGGGAGGGGGAGGAAACGGGGGGAGAGAAAGAGAAGTCAGCCCCCCACCCTCCCCTTTCAGGATTCCCTCACCCCCCCCGCCCCCCTCCAGCGAGACCGAGCGGGTGAGGACAACCAAGGTTTGGGGATTTGGGAGTTTGGAAAGGAGGGAGAAGAGGGACTACAACTCCCAGAATTCCCACCCATCCACCCACAATGCCCTAACTCTGTCCTCTGGCACTCCCATTGGGGAAGTGGGCTGGAAGGCACCTCTGGAGGTCTTCTAGTCCAGCCACCCTTCACCCTCCCGCCCAGGTGCGAAGCCCTCTTCCGTTTCCCAGAAAAGGCTGTCCTCCAGGGATGGAGAAGGAAGAGAAGGGAGGGAGGGAAGGAAGGAAGGAAGGAATGGAAGGAAGGAAGGAAGGAAGGAAGGAAGGAAGGAAGGAAGGAAGGAAGGAAGGAAGGAAGGAAGGAAAGGGAAGGAAGGAAAGAAGGAAGGAAGGAAGGAAGGAATGGAAGGAAGGACAGGAAGGAAGGAAGGAAGGAAGGAAGGAAGGAAGGAAGGAAGGAAGGAAGGAAGGAAGGAAGGACAGGAAGGGAGGGAGAGAGGGAAGGAAGGAAGGGAGGAAGGACAGGAAGGAAGGGAAGGAAGGGAAGGAAGGACAGGAAGGAAGGGAGGGAGGGAGGACAGGAAGGAAGGAAGGGAAGAAGAGAAGGAAGGGAGGAAGGACAGGAAGGAAAGGAGGGAAGGAGGGAAGGACAGGAAGGAAGGAAGGGAGGAAGGACAGAAAGGAAGGGAGGGAAGGAGGGAAGGAAGGACATGAAGGAAGGAGGAAAGGAAGGAAAGAAGGACAGGAAGGAAGGAAGGAAGGAAGGACAGGAAGGAAGGAAGGAAGGACAGGAAGGAAGGGAGGGAAGGAGGGAAGGAAGGAAGGACAGGAAGGAAGGAAGGACAGGAAGGGAAGGAAAGAAGGACAGGAAGGGGAGGGAAGGAAGGAACGGAAGGAAGGAATGACAGGAAGGAAGGGAGGGAAGGCAGGGAGGGAGGGGAGGAAGGAAGGGAAGAAGGACAGGAAGGGAGGGAAGGAAGGAAGGACAGGAAGGAAGGAAGGAGGGAAGGAAGGACAGGAAGGAAGGAGGGAAGGAAGGACAGGAAGGAAGGAAGAACAGAAAGGAAGGGAGGGAGGGAGGGAAGGAAGGAAGGACAGGAAGGATAGGAAGGAAGGAAGGAAGGAAGGAAGGACAGGAAGGAAGGAAGAAAGAATAGGAAGGAAGGGAGGGAGGGAGGGAGGGAGGGAGGGAAGGAAGGGAGGAAGGACAGGAAGGAAGGAAGGAAGGAAGGAAGGAAGGAAGGAAGGAAGGAAGGAAGACTGCTATCATGTCCTTCCCAATTCCTGCCATAGTTCTTCCTAGGTTTTTAGTCTCCAGGCCTTCCATTCCTCTTATACTGTTATTCTGAGCAGGGGGGGTTGGACTAGATGACCTCCAAGGTCTCTTTGGGGGGGGCAGCCCCTCAAATCCTGGAAGACCGCTCTCCCCTGCTTGCCCGGCCCGACCCAAATCCCACCGCTGTTGTTGCCATG
>JAUCBL010000444.1:60000-62500 GCA_033807585.1 Hydrophis major
AAAAACTGGTTGTAACCAGGCTTCCTAGCAGTGACTGCGAGGAGGATCTGGGCGCCTTCCTTGAATTTGGGGTGAGTGATGTGGTTCTGATCCTTTGTGAATGAATCCCCCAACGGAGGTTAGCGGCTAGGCGATCCGATTTTTCTCTATGGCTCTTCCTTGCAAATGCCGAGTGGATCGTTCATCTAGCTTGGCACGCTTTTACCAGGTGTGAAGTGCTCTTGGCTGAACGCCCAGAAGTTCAATTAAGCTGCCATTTTCTCTGCTCCGAGTCTTAGCTCCGAGCCCTCAGCAGCCCACCCCTGATGGAGGGCCCCCGATTATCACGCAACCCGACACCCTTTTCCTGAGGATGTCACGCCCCCTTGTGCTGGGGGGGGAGGGAGAATGTCTCACCTTATTGGGGTTGGAGCCCCCGACTCCAATGGGATTCAACAAGTCCTCCAGGCCATGGGGCACGGACCACAGGTTGAGGGCCATCTTCCCAGCCACCAGGGTGTCCTTGTAGTCGAAGAGGTTGACGTTGCCCCAGGCCAGGGGGCAGTGCTCCTGTGGGTGGGGGGGAGGAAGAAAAGGAGGAGGGGCACTGGGTCAAGGAAGTACTTTCCTCAACCGATTGTAGGACCTACAGCAGGGATGGCTTTCTCTGGGGAGGGAGCTGCGCTTTGGGGTTTGTGTGGAAACTAGGGCAGGGGTCTCCAACCACGGCAACTTTAAGACATGTGGACTCCGACTCTGCAGAGGAAGGGATGGCGAGAGAGTAAGCAGACAGATTGCAGAGGAAGGGATGAGAAGAGAGTAAAGCAGACAGATTGCAGAGGAAGGGATGAGAAGAGAGGAAGCAGGCGGATTGCAGAGGAAGGGATGAGAAGAGAGTAAAGCAGGCAGATTGCAGAGGAAGGGATGAGAAGAGAGTAAAGCAGGCAGATTGCAGAGGAAGGGATGAGAAGAGAGGAAGCAGGCGGATTGCAGAGGAAGGGATGAGAAGAGAGGAAGCAGGAAGATTGCAGAGGAAGGGATGAGAAGAGAGGAAGCAGGCGGATTGCAGAGGAAGGGATGAGAAGAGAGGAAGCAGGCAGATTGCAGAGGAAGGGATGAGAAGAGAGTAAAGCAGGCCGATTGCAGAGGAAGGGATGAGAAGAGAGTAAGCAGGTGGATTGTAGAGGAAGGGATGACAAGAGAGTAAGCAGTCCGATGGCAGAGGAAGGGATGACGAGAGAGTAAGCAGACAGATTGCAGAGGAAGGGATGAGAAGAGAGTAAGCAGGAGGATTGCAGAGGAAGGGATGAGAAGAGAGGAAGCAGGCCGATTGCAGAGGAAGGGATGAGAAGAGAGGAAGCAGGCAGATTGGAGAGGAAGGGATGACAAGAGAGTAAAGCAGGCAGAATGCAGAGGAAGGGATGAGAAGAGAGTAAGCAGGTGGATTGTAGAGGAAGGGATGAGAAGAGAGTAAGCAGGCCGATTGCAGAGGAAGGGATGACAAGAGAGTAAGCAGGCGGATTGTAGAGGAAGGGATGACAAGAGAGTAAGCAGGCCGATTGTAGAGGAAGGGATGACAAGAGAGTAAGCAGGCCGATTGTAGAGGAAGGAATGACAAGAGAGTAAGCAGGAGGATTGCAGAGGAAGGGATGACAAGAGAGGAAGCAGGAGGATTGCAGAGGAAGGGATGACAAGAGAGTAAGCAGCTGGATTGCAGAGGAAGGGATGACAAGAGAGTAAGAAGGCCGATTGCAGAGGAAGGGATGACAAGAGAGTAAGCAGGCCGATTGCAGAGGAAGGGATGACAAGAGAGTAAGCAGGCGGATTGTAGAGGAAGGGATGAGAAGAGAGTAAGCAGGAGGATTGTAGAGGAAGGGATGACAAGAGAGTAAGCAGGCCGATTGCAGAGGAAGGGATGACAAGAGAGTAAGCAGGCGGATTGCAGAGGAAGGGATGAGAAGAGAGTAAGCAGGAGGATTGTAGAGGAAGGGATGACAAGAGAGGAAGCAGGAGGATTGCAGAGGAAGGGATGACAAGAGAGTAAGCAGGCGGATTGTAGAGGAAGGGATGACAAGAGAGTAAGCAGGCGGATTGTAGAGGAAGGGATGACAAGAGAGTAAGCAGGCGGATTGCAGAGGAAGGGATGAGAAGAGAGTAAGCAGGAGGATTGTAGAGGAAGGGATGACAAGAGAGGAAGCAGGAGGATTGTAGAGGAAGGGATGACAAGAGAGGAAGCAGGAGGATTGCAGAGGAAGGGATGACAAGAGAGTAAGCAGGCGGATTGTAGAGGAAGGGATGACAAGAGAGGAAGCAGGAGGATTGCAGAGGAAGGGATGACAAGAGAGTAAGCAGGCGGATTGCAGAGGAAGGGATGACAAGAGAGTAAGCAGGAGGATTGTAGAGGAAGGGATGACAAGAGAGTAAGCAGGCCGATTGCAGAGGAAGGGATGACAAGAGAGTAAGCAGGCGGATTGTAGAGGAAGGGATGAGAAGAGAGTAAGCAGGAGGATTGTAGAGGAAG
>JAUCBL010000445.1:0-64668 GCA_033807585.1 Hydrophis major
ATTAGATAGATGATATATAGATAGATAGATAGATCGATGATTGATTAGATAGATGATATATAGATAGATATATATATAGATAGATAGATAGATGATTGATTAGATAGATGATATATAGATAGATTAGATAGATTAGATAGATAGATAGATAGATAGATAGATAGATAGATAGATAGATAGATGATCGATTAGATAGATGATATATAGATAGATTAGATAGATTAGATAGATAGATAGATAGATAGATAGATGATTGATTAGATAGATGATATATAGATAGATTAGATAGATAGATAGATAGATAGATAGATAGATAGATAGATAGATAGATAGATGATCGATTAGATAGATGATATATAGATAGATTAGATAAATTAGATAGATAGATAGATAGATAGATTAGATAGATGATATATAGATAGATTAGATAGATTAGATAGATAGATAGATGATCGATTAGATAGATGATATATAGATAGATAGATAGATAGATAGATGATTGATTAGATAGATGATATATAGATAGATAGATAGATAGATAGATAGATAGATAGATGATCGATTAGATAGATGATATATAGATAGATTAGATAGATTAGATAGATAGATAGATAGATAGATAGATAGATAGATAGATGATCGATTAGATAGATGATATATAGATAGATTAGATAGATTAGATAGATAGATAGATAGATAGATAGATAGATAGATAGATAGATAGATGATCGATTAGATAGATGATATATAGATAGATAGATAGATAGATGATTGATTAGATAGATGATATATAGATAGATAGATAGATAGATAGATAGATAGATGATCGATTAGATAGATGATATATAGATAGATAGATAGATAGATAGATGATTGATTAGATAGATGATATATAGATAGATTAGATAGATAGATAGATAGATAGATAGATAGATAGATAGATAGATAGATAGATAGATGATCGATTAGATAGATGATATATAGATAGATTAGATAGATAGATAGATAGATAGATAGATAGATAGATTAGATAGATGATATATAGATAGATTAGATAGATAGATAGATAGATAGATAGATAGATAGATAGATAGATAGATAGATAGATGATCGATTAGATAGATGATAGATAGATAGATTAGATAGATTAGATAGATAGATAGATAGATAGATAGATAGATGATCGATTAGATAGATGATAGATAGATAGATAGATAGATAGATAGATGATCGATTAGATAGATGATATATAGATAGATAGATAGATAGATGATTGATTAGATAGATGATATATAGATAGATAGATAGATAGATAGATAGATAGATAGATAGATAGATGATCGATTAGATAGATGATATATAGTTAGATTAGATAGATTAGATAGATAGATAGATAGATAGATAGATAGATGATTGATTAGATAGATGATCGATTAGATAGATGATATATAGATAGATTAGATAGATAGATAGATAGATAGATAGATAGATAGATGATCGATTAGATAGATGATATATAGATAGATAGATAGATAGATAGATAGATAGATAGATAGATGATATATAGATAGATTAGATAGATTAGATAGATAGATAGATGATCGATTAGATAGATGATATATAGATAGATAGATAGATAGATGATTGATTAGATAGATGATATATAGATAGATAGATAGATAGATAGATAGATAATCAATTAGATGGATGATATATAGATAGATTAGATAAATTAGATAGATAGATAGATAGATAGATAGATAGATAGATAGATAGATAGATAATCAATTAGATAGATGATATATAGATAGATTAGATAGATTAGATAGATAGATAGATAGATAGATAGATAGATAGATAGATAGATAGATAGATAGATAATCGATTAGATAGATGATATATAGATAGATTAGATAGATTAGATAGATAGATAGATAGATAGATAGATAGATAGATAGATGATCGATTAGATAGATGATATATAGATAGATTAGATAGATTAGATAGATGATATATAGATAGATAGATAGATAGATAGATAGATGATTGATTAGATAGATGATATATAGATAGATAGATAGATAGATAGATAGATAGATGATCGATTAGATAGATGATATATAGATAGATTAGATAGATAGATAGATAGATAGATAATCAATTAGATGGATGATATATAGATAGATTAGATAAATTAGATAGATAGATAGATAGATAGATAGATAGATAGATAGATAGATAGATAATCAATTAGATGGATGATATATAGATAGATTAGATAAATTAGATAGATAGATAGATAGATAGATAGATAGATAGATAGATAGATTAGATAGATTAGATAGATAGATAGATAGATAGATGATCGATTAGATAGATGATATATAGATAGATTAGATAGATTAGATAGATAGATAGATAGATTAGATAGATAGATAGATAGATAGATAGATAGATAGATAGATAGATAGATGATCGATTAGATAGATGATATATAGATAGATTAGATAGATAGATAGATAGATAGATAGATAGATAGATAGATAGATGATCGATTAGATAGATGATATATAGATAGATTAGATAGATAGATAGATAGATAGATAGATAGATAGATAGATAGATAGATGATCGATTAGATAGGTGATATATAGATAGATTAGATAGATTAGATAGATAGATAGATTAGATAGATAGATAGATAGATAGATAGATAGATAGATGATCGATTAGATAGATGATATATAGATAGATTAGATAGATAGATAGATAGATAGATAGATAGATAGATAGATGATTGATTAGATAGATGATATATAGATAGATTAGATAGATTAGATAGATAGATAGATGGATAGATAATCAATTAGATGGATGATATGTAGATAGATTAGATAAATTAGATAGATAGATAGATAGATAGATAGATAGATAGATTAGATAGATAGATAGATAGATAGATAGATAGATAGATGATATATAGATAGATTAGATAGATTAGATAGATAGATAGATAGATAGATAGATAGATAGATAGATAGATAGATTAGATAGATGATATATAGATAGATTAGATAGATTAGATAGATAGATAGATAGATAGATAGATTAGATAGATAGATAGATAGATAGATAGATAGATAGATAGATAGATGATCGATTAGATAGATGATATATAGATAGATTAGATAGATAGATAGATAGATAGATAGATAGATAGATGATCGATTAGATAGATGATATATAGATAGATTAGATAGATTAGATAGATAGATAGATAGATAGATAGATAGATAGATAGATAGATAGATAGATGATTGATTAGATAGATGATATATAGATAGATTAGATAGATTAGATAGATAGATAGATAGATAGATAGATAGATAGATAGATAGATAGATAGATAGATAATCAATTAGATGGATGATATATAGATAGATTGGATAAATTAGATAGATAGATAGATAGATAGATAGATAGATAGATAGATAGATAGATAGATAGATAGATTAGATAGATAGATACATAGATAGATAGATAGATGATCGATTAGGTAGATGATATATAGATAGATTAGATAGATTAGATAGATAGATAGATAGATTAGATAGATAAATAGATAGATAGATAGATAGATAGATAGATGATCGATTAGATAGATGATATATAGATAGATTAGATAGATAGATAGATAGATAGATAGATAGATAGATAGATAGATGATCGATTAGATAGATGATATATAGATAGATTAGATAGATTAGATAGATAGATAGATAGATAGATAGATAGATAGATAGATAGATAGATAGATAGATGATTGATTAGATAGATGATATATAGATAGATTAGATAGATAGATAGATAGATAGATAGATAGATAGATAGATGATCGATTAGATAGATGATATATAGATAGATTAGATAGATAGATAGATAGATAGATGATTGATTAGATAGATGATATATAGATAGATTAGACAGATAGATAGATAGATAGATAGATAGATAGATAGATAGATAGATAGATGATCGATTAGATAGATGATATATAGATAGATTAGATAGATAGATAGATAGATAGATAGATAGATAGATAGATAGATAGATGATCGATTAGATAGATGATATATAGATAGATTTGATAGATAGATAGATAGATAGATAGATAGATAGATAGATAGATAGATTAGATAGATTAGATAGATAGATAGATAGATAGATAGATAGATAGATAGATAGATGATCGATTAGATAGATGATATATAGATAGATTAGATAGATAGATAGATAGATAGATAGATAGATAGATAGATGATTGATTAGATAGATGATATATAGATAGATTAGATAGATAGATAGATAGATAGATAGATAGATAGATAGATAGATAGATAGATGATCGATTAGATAACTGATATATAGATAGATTAGATAGATAGATAGATAGATAGATAGATAGATTAGATAGATTAGATAGATAGATAGATAGATAGATAGATAGATAGATAGATGATCGATTAGATAGATGATATATAGATAGATTAGATAGATAGATAGATAGATAGATAGATAGATAGATAGATGATATATAGATAGATTAGATAGATAGATAGATAGATAGATAGATAGATAGATAGATAGATTAGATAGATTAGATAGATTAGATAGATAGATAGATAGATAGATAGATAGATAGATAGATGATTGATTAGATAGATGATATATAGATAGATTAGATAGATAGATAGATAGATAGATAGATTAGATAGATAGATAGATAGATAGATAGATAGATAGATAGATAGATGATATATAGATAGATTAGATAGATAGATAGATAGATAGATAGATAGATAGATTAGATAGATAGATAGATAGATGATCGATTAGATAGATAGATAGATAGATAGATAGATGATCGATTAGATAGATGATATATAGATAGATTAGATAGATTAGATAGATAGATAGATAGATAGATAGATAGATAGATAGATAGATAGATAGATAGATAGATAGATTAGATAGATAGATAGATGATCGATTAGATAGATAGATAGATAGATAGATAGATAGATAGATAGATAGATAGATAGATAGATAGATAGATAGATAGATGATTGATTAGATAGATGATATATAGATAGATTAGATAGATTAGATAGATAGATAGATAGATAGATAGATAGATAGATAGATAGATAGATAGATAGATAGATAGATAATCAATTAGATGGATGATATATAGATAGATTAGATAAATTAGATAGATAGATAGATAGATAGATAGATAGATAGATAGATAGATAGATAGATTAGATAGATAGATACATAGATAGATAGATAGATGATCGATTAGGTAGATGATATATAGATAGATTAGATAGATTAGATAGATAGATAGATAGATTAGATAGATAAATAGATAGATAGATAGATAGATAGATGATCGATTAGATAGATGATATATAGATAGATTAGATAGATAGATAGATAGATAGATAGATAGATAGATAGATAGATAGATAGATAGATAGATAGATGATCGATTAGATAGATGATATATAGATAGATTAGATAGATTAGATAGATAGATAGATAGATAGATAGATAGATAGATAGATAGATAGATAGATAGATAGATGATTGATTAGATAGATGATATATAGATAGATTAGATAGATAGATAGATAGATAGATAGATAGATAGATAGATAGATAGATAGATAGATAGATGATCGATTAGATAGATGATATATAGATAGATTAGATAGATAGATAGATAGATAGATAGATGATTGATTAGATAGATGATATATAGATAGATTAGATAGATAGATAGATAGATAGATAGATAGATAGATAGATAGATGATCGATTAGATAGATGATATATAGATAGATTAGATAGATAGATAGATAGATAGATAGATAGATAGATAGATAGATAGGTAGATAGATAGATAGATAGATAGATGATCGATTAGATAGATGATATATAGATAGATTAGATAGATAGATAGATAGATAGATAGATAGATAGATAGATAGATAGATAGATAGATTAGATAGATTAGATAGATAGATAGATAGATAGATAGATAGATGATCGATTAGATAGATGATATATAGATAGATTAGATAGATAGATAGATAGATAGATAGATAGATAGATAGATAGATAGATAGATGATTGATTAGATAGATGATATATAAATAGATTAGATAGATAGATAGATAGATAGATAGATAGATAGATAGATAGATAGATAGATAGATGATCGATTAGATAACTGATATATAGATAGATTAGATAGATAGATAGATAGATAGATAGATAGATAGATAGATTAGATAGATTAGATAGATAGATAGATAGATAGATAGATAGATAGATAGATAGATGATCGATTAGATAGATGATATATAGATAGATTAGATAGATAGATAGATAGATAGATAGATAGATTAGATAGATTAGATAGATAGATAGATAGATAGATAGATAGATAGATAGATGATCGATTAGATAGATGATATATAGATAGATTAGATAGATAGATAGATAGATAGATAGATAGATAGATAGATAGATAGATAGATAGATGATCGATTAGATAGATGATATATAGATAGATTAGATAGATAGATAGATAGATAGATAGATAGATAGATAGATAGATTAGATAGATTAGATAGATAGATAGATAGATAGATAGATAGATAGATAGATGATCGATTAGATAGATGATATATAGATAGATTAGATAGATAGATAGATAGATAGATAGATAGATAGATAGATAGATGATTGATTAGATAGATGATATATAGATAGATTAGATAGATAGATAGATAGATAGATAGATAGATAGATAGATAGATAGATAGATGATCGATTAGATAACTGATATATAGATAGATTAGATAGATAGATAGATATATAGATAGATAGATTAGATAGATTAGATAGATAGATAGATAGATAGATAGATAGATAGATAGATGATCGATTAGATAGATGATATATAGATAGATTAGATAGATAGATAGATAGATAGATAGATAGATAGATAGATAGATAGATAGATAGATAGATGATATATAGATAGATTAGATAGATAGATAGATAGATAGATAGATAGATAGATAGATAGATAGATAGATTAGATAGATTAGATAGATAGATAGATAGATAGATAGATAGATAGATAGATGATTGATTAGATAGATGATATATAGATAGATTAGATAGATAGATAGATAGATAGATAGATAGATAGATTAGATAGATAGATAGATAGATAGATAGATAGATAGATAGATAGATAGATAGATGATATATAGATAGATTAGATAGATAGATAGATAGATAGATAGATAGATAGATAGATAGATAGATTAGATAGATAGATAGATAGATGATCGATTAGATAGATAGATAGATAGATAGATAGATAGATAGATAGATAGATAGATAGATAGATGATCGATTAGATAGATGATATATAGATAGATTAGATAGATTAGATAGATAGATAGATAGATAGATAGATAGATAGATAGATAGATAGATAGATGATCGATTAGATAGATAGATAGATAGATAGATAGATAGATAGATAGATAGATAGATTAGATAGATAGATAGATAGATAGATAGATAGATAGATAGATAGATAGATAGATAGATAGATGATTGATTAGATAGATGATATATAGATAGATTAGATAGATTAGATAGATAGATAGATAGATAGATAGATAGATAGATAGATAGATAGATAGATAATCAATTAGATGGATGATATATAGATAGATTAGATAAATTAGATAGATAGATAGATAGATAGATAGATAGATAGATAGATAGATAGATAGATAGATAGATAGATAGATTAGATAGATAGATACATAGATAGATAGATAGATGATCGATTAGGTAGATGATATATAGATAGATTAGATAGATTAGATAGATAGATAGATAGATTAGATAGATAAATAGATAGATAGATAGATAGATGATCGATTAGATAGATGATATATAGATAGATTAGATAGATAGATAGATAGATAGATAGATAGATAGATAGATAGATAGATAGATAGATGATCGATTAGATAGATGATATATAGATAGATTAGATAGATTAGATAGATAGATAGATAGATAGATAGATAGATAGATAGATAGATAGATGATTGATTAGATAGATGATATATAGATAGATTAGATAGATAGATAGATAGATAGATAGATAGATAGATAGATAGATAGATAGATAGATGATCGATTAGATAGATGATATATAGATAGATTAGATAGATAGATAGATAGATAGATAGATAGATGATTGATTAGATAGATGATATATAGATAGATTAGATAGATAGATAGATAGATAGATAGATAGATAGATAGATAGATAGATAGATGATCGATTAGATAGATGATATATAGATAGATTAGATAGATAGATAGATAGATAGATAGATAGATAGATAGATAGATAGATGATCGATTAGATAGATGATATATAGATAGATTAGATAGATAGATAGATAGATAGATAGATAGATAGATAGATAGATTAGATAGATTAGATAGATAGATAGATAGATAGATAGATAGATAGATAGATGATCGATTAGATAGATGATATATAGATAGATTAGATAGATAGATAGATAGATAGATAGATAGATAGATAGATAGATGATTGATTAGATAGATGATATATAGATAGATTAGATAGATAGATAGATAGATAGATAGATAGATAGATAGATAGATAGATAGATGATCGATTAGATAACTGATATATAGATAGATTAGATAGATAGATAGATAGATAGATAGATAGATAGATTAGATAGATTAGATAGATAGATAGATAGATAGATAGATGATCGATTAGATAGATGATATATAGATAGATAGATAGATAGATGATATATAGATAGATTAGATAGATAGATAGATAGATAGATAGATAGATAGATAGATAGATTAGATAGATTAGATAGATAGATAGATAGATAGATAGATAGATAGATAGATAGATAGATGATTGATTAGATAGATGATATATAGATAGATTAGATAGATAGATAGATAGATAGATAGATAGATTAGATAGATAGATAGATAGATAGATAGATAGATAGATAGATGATATATAGATAGATTAGATAGATAGATAGATAGATAGATAGATAGATAGATTAGATAGATAGATAGATAGATGATCGATTAGATAGATAGATAGATAGATAGATAGATAGATAGATAGATAGATGATCGATTAGATAGATGATATATAGATAGATTAGATAGATTAGATAGATAGATAGATAGATAGATAGATAGATAGATAGATAGATAGATTAGATAGATAGATAGATGATCGATTAGATAGATAGATAGATAGATAGATAGATAGATAGATAGATAGATAGATAGATAGATTAGATAGATAGATAGATAGATAGATAGATAGATAGATTAGATAGATAGATAGATGATCGATTAGATAGATGATATATAGATAGATAGATAGATAGATGATAGATAGATGATCGATTAGATAGATGATATATAGATAGATTAGATAGATAGATAGATAGATAGATAGATAGATAGATAGATGATTGATTAGATAGATGATATATAGATAGATTAGATAGATAGATAGATAGATAGATAGATAGATAGATAGATAGATAGATTAGATAGATTAGATAGATAGATAGATAGATAGATAGATAGATAGATTAGATAGATTAGATAGATAGATAGATAGATAGATAGATGATTGATTAGATAGATGATATATAGATAGATTAGATAGATAGATAGATAGATAGATAGATAGATAGATAGATAGATTAGATAGATAGATAGATGATTGATTAGATAGATGATATATAGATAGATTAGATAGATAGATAGATAGATAGATAGATAGATAGATAGATAGATTAGATAGATTAGATAGATTAGATAGATAGATAGATAGATTGATAGATAGATAGATGATTGATTAGATAGATGATATATAGATAGATTAGATAGATAGATAGATAGATAGATAGATAGATAGATTAGATAGATTAGATAGATTAGATAGATAGATAGATAGATTGATAGATAGATAGATGATTGATTAGATAGATGATATATAGATAGATTAGATAGATAGATAGATAGATAGATAGATAGATAGATAGATAGATGGATAGATAGATAGATAGATGATTGATTAGATAGATGATATATAGATAGATTAGATAGATAGATAGATAGATAGATAGATAGATAGATAGATAGATAGATAGATAGATAGATGATTGATTAGATAGATGATATATAGATAGATTAGATAGATAGATAGATAGATAGATAGATAGATAGATAGATAGATAGATAGATGATTGATTAGATAGATGATATATAGATAGATTAGATAGATAGATAGATAGATAGATAGATAGATAGATAGATAGATAGATGATTGATTAGATAGATGATATATAGATAGATTAGATAGATAGATAGATAGATAGATAGATGATTGATTAGATAGATGATATATAGATAGATAGATAGATAGATAGATAGATAGATAGATAGATAGATAGATGATTGATTAGATAGATGATATATAGATAGATTAGATAGATAGATAGATAGATAGATTAGATAGATAGATAGATAGATAGATAGATAGATAGATGATTGATTAGATAGATGATATATAGATAGATTAGATAGATAGATAGATAGATAGATAGATAGATAGATAGATAGATAGATAGATGATTGATTAGATAGATGATATATAGATAGATTAGATAGATAGATAGATAGATAGATAGATAGATTAGATAGATTAGATAGATAGATAGATAGATAGATAGATGATCGATTAGATAGATGATATATAGATAGATTAGATAGATAGATAGATAGATAGATAGATAGATAGATAGATAGATAGATAGATGATTGATTAGATAGATGATATATAGATAGATTAGATAGATAGATAGATAGATAGATAGATAGATAGATAGATAGATAGATTAGATAGATTAGATAGATAGATAGATAGATAGATAGATAGATAGATAGATAGATGATTGATTAGATAGATGATATATAGATAGATTAGATAGATAGATAGATAGATAGATAGATAGATAGATAGATAGATAGATAGATAGACAGGCAGACAGATATAGATAGATAGATTAGATAAATAGATGATAGATAGATTTGATAGGCAGGTAAGATAGATTAGATAGATAGATAGATAGATAGATAGATAGATAGATAGATAGAAGATTTAGATAAGATAGATAGATAGATAGCAAACAAGCACTAGCACTTAGACTTATATACCAGTTCACAGTGTTTTACAGCCCTATCTATGCAGTTTACAGAGTCAGCGTCTTATCCCCAACAATCTGGGTCCTCATTTGACTGACCTTGCAAGGACAAAAGGCTGAGTCAACCTTGAACTTGGTGAGATTCAAACTGCCAAAATTGCAGCCGGCGGCCAGCAGAAATAGCCTGCAGTACTGCACTCTATCCACGGTGCCACCATGGCTTAAAGATTAGACCTGTCTTGTTTGCAGCCGCATCCCATTTCTGGCTGATGCTTGCTTTGGAATCAAGGAAGACTCTGAACATTTTTATGTGGGAAATAGGGCCTCACCTGTAGCGCTGGCGCTCTCCTGCCAGTCGGAATTTGTCATACTGGGCATAAACCTGGTTGCCTTCCCAGTCCAGAAGCTCCACCCGTAGGGCGTAGGCGGCTTGGTTGGTCAAGAGATGGACAGCTTGGTTCCCCAGCCAGAATTCCCCAGCTGCAGCCCCGAAGCCCTGTGGGGGAAAGGAACACAGGTGTGGTCAATGGGAGGCCAGAGAGAAAAGGATAGGGAGAGAGGGAAGGAAGGAGGAGGAGAACAGAAGAAGGGAGGGAGGGTGGAAGGAAGGAAGAAACAGAGGAGAGGGAAGAGAAGTAGAAAGGGAAGCAAGAAAGGGGAGAGAAGCAGGGAGGAAAGAAGGGGAGAGGGGGAAAGGAAGGAAGGAAGCAAAGAGGGAGGGAGGGAGAGAAGAAGGAAGGAAGGAGAGAGAGAGGCAAAGAGAGGGAGGGAGAGAGATGGATAGAAAGGGAGATGGATGGGAAATAAAGAAGGGAGGAAGGAATGACAGAGGCAGAGAGAAAAGTGAGGGAGGGAAGAAGATGGAAGGGATGAAGGAGATGGATGGAAGGCACCTCCCTTGCGGGGAGGCAAGGGGGAGGGAGGGCGGAAGGAAGGAAGGAAGAGAGGAAGTCAGGGAGGGAGGGAAAGAAAAGAGGGAGGCAGAGAGGGAGAGAAGGGAAAGGGGGAGGGAGGGGAGGGGTGGGTGGGTGGAGGAAGGAGAGCAGGCAGGAAGGATGAGAAAGGATATGAAGGATGAAAGAGAGGAAAGAGGGAAGGAGGAGAGGGGAGGGGAGGGGGAGGGGAAAAAGAGGAGAGAGGGAGTGAAAAGAACGAGGGAAGCAAGGAAGAGGGGAGAGGTCAGGAGGAAAGAAGGGGGAGAGAGGAGGAAGAGAAGGAAGGATGAAGAGAAGAGAAGGAGAAAGGGCAGAACGAAGAAGGTGACCGTCTCTTCTTCAAAACCTCCAGCGATGGAGCACCCATAGCTGTGAGAAGCAAGCTGTCCCACGGATTAACTGCCCTCCCTGTCCAGAAGTTCCTCCTTATTTCCAGGCTGGATTTCCCTCCAATAACCATCCACTCATTGCTTCTTCTCCTGTCCTGTAGCGCTTTGGAGAATCAACCCATTCCCTCCTCTCCGTGACAGCACCTCAGGTCTCCCCTTAAGCCAAGGGATGCCGTCCCTCTGGGGAAGCAGCCCAGGATTGCCCTGGCTTTGTATATACTGTATATATCACCATGGTTATGGAGTGCATATTGGAGGAGAGCTGTATGCAATGAAATTTCATTTAATGTATGCTAATTAGTGCACATTCAAAGTGACAAGAAAGCTATTATACTATACCATACCATACCATACCATACCATACCATACCATACCATACCATACCATACCATACCATACCATACCATACCATACCATACCATACCAAACTATACTATACTATACTACACTATACTATACTATACTATACCAGGGGTGGGCAACTATGGCCCTTTTATGAATTATGGACTTCAACTACCAGAATTCCTGAGCAAGCCATGCTAGCTCAGGAATTTTGGGAGTTGAAGTCCACAAGTCATAAAAGGGCCATAGTTGCCCACCTCTGTACTATACTATACTATACTATATTCTTTTTTATTCCATTCTGTTTTCTATTCTATTCTATTCTATTCTATTCTATTCTATTCTATTCTATTCTATTCTATTCTATTGCTGTTCTATTCCATTCCATTCTTTCATTCATTCCATATTTTCTATTCTATTCTATTCTATTCTATTCTATTCCATTCCATTCTTTCATTCATTCCATATTTTCTATTCTATTCTATTCTATTCTATTCTATTCTATTCTATTCTATTCTATTCCATTCCATTCCATTCTTTCATTCATTCCAGATTTTCTATTCTATTCTATTCCATTCCATTCTTTCATTCATTCTATTCTATTCTATTCTATTCCATTCCATTCTTTCATTCATTCCATATTTTCTATTCTATTCTATTTTATTCTATTCCATTCCATTCCATTCTTTCATTCATTCCATATTTTCTATTCTATTCTATTCTATTCCATTCCATTCCATTCCATTCTTTCATTCATTCCATATTTTCTATTCTATTCTATTCTATTCTATTCTATTCTATTCTATTGCTATTGCTATTCTATTCCATTCCATTCCATTCTTTCATTCATTCCATATTTTCTATTCTATTCTATTCTATTCTATTCTATTCTATTCTATTCTATTCTATTCTATTCTATTGCTATTCTATTCCATTCCATTCTTTCATTCATTCCATATTTTCTATTCTATTCTATTCCATTCCATTCCTTCATTCATTCCATATTTTCATTTCTTTTCTTTTCTTTTCTATTCTATTCTATTCTATTCTATTCTATTCTATTCTATTCTATTCCATTCCATTCTTTCATTCATTCCATATTTTCTATTCTATTCTATTCTATTGCTATTCTATTCCATTCCATTCTTTCATTCATTCCATATTTTCTATTCTATTCTATTCCATTCATTCATTCATTCCATATTTTCTTTTCTTTTCTTTTCTTTTCTTTTCTTTTCTTTTCTTTTCTTTTCTTTTCTTTTCTTTTCTTTTCTTTTCTTTTTTCTTTTCTTTTCTATTCTATTCCATTCTATTCCATTCCATTCTTTCATTCATTCCAAATTTTCTATTCTATTCTATTCCATTCCATTCTTTCATCCATTCCATATTTCTATTCTATTCTATTCTATTCTATTCTATTCTATTCTATTCTATTCTATTCTATTCTATTCTTTCATTCATTCCATATTTTCTATTCTATTCTATTCTATTCCATTCCATTCTTTCATTCATTCCATATTTTCTATTCTATTCTATTCTATTCTATTCCATTCCATTCTTTCATTCATTCCATATTTTCTATTCTATTCTATTGCTATTCCATTCCATTCCATTCCATTCTTTCATTCATTCCATATTTTCTATTCTATTCTATTCTATTCTATTCTATTCTATTCTATTCCATTCCATTCTTTCATTCATTCCATATTTTCTATTCTATTCTATTCCATTCCATTCTTTCATTCATTCCATATTTTCTATTCTATTCTATTCTATTCTATTCCATTCTATTCCATTCCATTCTTTCATTCATTCCATATTTTCTATTCTATTCTATTCTATTCTATTCTATTCTATTCTATTCTATTCCATTCCATTCTATTCCATTCCATTCTTTCATTCATTCCATATTTTCTATTCTATTCTATTCTATTCCATTCCATTCTTTCATTCATTCCATATTTTCTATTCTATTCTATTCCATTCCATTCTTTCATTCATTCCATATTTTCTATTCTATTCTATTCTATTCTATTCTATTCTATTCTATTCTATTCTATTCTATTCCATTCTATTCCATTCCATTTTTTCATTCATTCCATATTTTCTATTCTATTCTATTGCTATTCCATTCCATTCTTTCATTCATTCCATATTTTCTATTCTATTCTATTCTATTCCATTCCATTCTTTCATTCATTCCATATTTTCTATTCTATTCTATTCCATTCCATTCTTTCATTCATTCCATATTTTCTATTCTATTCTATTCTATTCTATTCTTTCATTCATTCCATATTTTCTATTCTATTCTATTCTATTCCATTCTATTCCATTCCATTCTTTCATTCATTCCATATTTTCTATTCTATTCTATTCTATTCCATTCCATTCTTTCATTCATTCCATATTTTCTATTCTATTCTATTCTATTCCATTCCATTCTTTCATTCATTCCATATTTTCTTTTCTTTTCTATTCTATTCTATTCCATTCCATTCTTTCATTCATTCCATATTTTCTATTCTATTCTATTCCATTCCATTCTTTCATTCATTCCATATTTTCTTTTCTTTTCTATTCTATTCTATTCCATTCCATTCTTTCATTCATTCCATATTTTCTCTTCTATTCTATTCCATTCCATTCTTTCATTCATTCCATATTTTCTATTCTATTGTATTCTATTCCATTCCATTCTTTCATTCATTCCATATTTTCTATTCTATTCTATTCTATTCTATTCCATTCCATTCTTTCATTCATTCCATATTTTCTATTCTATTCCATTCCATTCTTTCATTCATTCCATATTTTCTATTCTATTCTATTCCATTCCATTCTTTCATTCATTCCATATTTTCTATTCTATTCTATTCCATTCCATTCCATTCTTTCATTCATTCCATATTTTCTATTCTATTCTATTCTATTGCTATTCCATTCCATTCCATTCTTTCATTCATTCCATATTTTCTATTCTATTCTATTCTATTCCATTCCATTCCATTCCATTCTTTCATTCATTGCATATTTTCTATTCTATTCTATTCTATTCTATTCTATTCTATTCTATTCTATTCTATTCTATTCTATTCCATTCCATTCTTTCATTCATTCCATATTTTCTATTCTATTCTATTTTATTCTATTCTATTCCATTCCATTCCATTCTTTCATTCATTCCATATTTTCTATTCTATTCTATTCTATTCTATTCTATTCTATTCTATTCTATTCTATTCTATTCTATTCCATTCCATTCCATTCTTTCATTCATTCCATATTTTCTTTTCTATTCTATTCTATTCCATTCTATTCTATTCTATTCCATTCTTTCATTCATTCCATATTTTCTTTTCTATTCTATTCTATTCCATTCTATTCTATTCTATTCCATTCTTTCATTCATTCCATATTTTCTATTCTATTCTATTCTATTCTATTCTATTCTATTCTATTCTATTCTATTCTATTCTATTCTATTCCATTCCATTCCATTCTTTCATTCATTCCATATTTTCTTTTCTATTCTATTCTATTCCATTCTATTCTATTCTATTCCATTCTTTCATTCATTCCATATTTTCTATTCTGTGCTATGCTATGCTATTCTATTCTATTATTGTCTATTCTATTCTAATATTGTCTATTCTATTCTATCCTACCCTATTCTATAGGATTCTTATCCTATCCTATCCTACTGACATCTGGACCTAGCTATGGTAATTGGAAAACACCAGCATCAGACCTGTTTATATTCTTTCCAGGTTTTTTGGAAGCTAACGCTGCCATTGATCCGGCGTTGAATGACTGTCCAGCCTCCTCCATCGGTTTCCATGTCACAAAAGGCCTGGAAAGGTAGAAAGAAGAAGCTTGATAAAGGGAGAGAGCAAGGGGGGGAAAAAACAAGGAAAGAAGAAAACCACCAGCTTGAAATCTTTAGGATGGTCAACAGGGTCTTTGACCGACTGCTGGTGAGGAGGGCCCATATTTTCATTTTGGTTAGAAATACCCAATTTTCTTGGTATTTTCCCCCAAATATCAAGAATTATGGATACTCCGTGCAGTGATGGAGAGAGAAAAGCAGAATTTTTTTCCCCTACGGATAGTCCTCGACTTACAACAGTTCATTTAGTGACCATTCAAAGTTACAACGACCCTGAAAACAGGGACTTATGACTATTTTTCATACTTACGACCTTTGCAGCATCCCCCATGGTCACGTGATCAAAATTCCCCGTATTTATGACAGTCGTAGTGTCCCAGGGTTACATGACCCCCTTTTGCGATCTTCTGACAAGCAAAGTCAATGGGGGAAGCCAGATTCACTTAACAGCCAGGTTACTAGCTTAACCATGGTAATGATTCGCTTAACAATGGTGGGAAGAAAGGTTGTAAAATGGGGCAAAACTCGCTTAACGTCAGTGCATTTGCAGCATGACTACTATTATGAGGAGCAAAACACAGTACACAGAGGTTTAGACATTTAACCGTGGTTTCCATACAAGACATATACGTGGTAGGCAAATACCTGACAAGCAATCAATCTTCTTAACTCTATACGGAGAACTCTGCAATGGATACAGGACACAAGGTGAAAGAACACACCCTCTAATGGCTGCCTTATATAATCACCTCTTAAAGGGGTAAAGATCCATTCTTCATCTTAAAAGGGCAATACCCATGCTATGCTGATTCATACTTATTGCATCAGGCTTTTATTGCATCAGCCTTACACTGCTGCTGGTCAGCTCTTAAAATCTATACCTTAACACTTAACAACTGTCTGACTTAACAACAGAAATTTGGGGCTCAATTGTGGTCGTAAGTCGGGGACTACCCATATAACATTTAAACAGTGAATTTTATCCTTCCTTTGTAGCAGCAAGATTAGAAATATTTTATCACTGTTTGAATTAATCTTTGAGTTTGGGACTGAGAATGGGAGGTTTGTACTTTTGAGCAAACTCCACGGATTTCCTTGGGGCTGTGATTAATCACTTTTTTTACAACATTGCAGTAATGTGGAATGTTATCTAAATGAATGGTTGTAAGTTCAGGACTAGCTGTATTGTCCTGTTTCTCAACCTTGATATCTGTGTGGACTTCAACTTCCAGTATGCTGGCTTTGCAGTTCTGGGAGTTGAAGTTAACACATTTGCAAATTCTCATGGTTGACATTGCTGGAAAAGGTGGAAGGAAAGGGAAGAAAACAACCGACAACATGGTGGATGGACTCAGTAATGGGACAACGTTGGAAGACCTGAAGGACAGATCAGCCTGGAGAAGGTTGTCAGTGTTTCCTAACCTTAGGCATTTTAAAAGATATGGACTTTGATTCCCAGAATGCCCCTGCCAGATGGCTAATGTTGGAAAACACTGGTCTATGTGGCTTCTATATGGTTACATCCCACGCAGACTGGACATCCATTTGACTGGGATGTTATAAGGTCTTCTGCCTTGAGAAACCCAACTCAACCCAGCCCAGCCCAACTCAACCCAACCCAACCTAAACCAACCCAACACAACCCAGCAAGTCAACCCAAACAACCAAACAAGCCAACCCAAACAACAACAACCAAGCCAACCCAAATAACAACCAACCCAACTCAACCCAACCAACCAACCAACCAACCAAATCAGCCCAATCCAACCCAACCAATCAACCAACCCAACCCAACCCAACTCAACCCAACCAACCAACCAAATCAGCCCAATCCAACCCAACCAATCAACCAACCCAACCCAACCCAACTCAACCCAACCAACCAACCAACCAAATCAGCCCAATCCAACCCAACCAATCAACCAACCAACCCAACCCAACTCAACCCAACCAACCAACCAACCAACCAAATCAGCCCAATCCAACCCAACCAATCAACCAACCAACCCAACCCAACCCAACCCAACCCAACCAATCAACCAACCAACCAACCAACCAGATTCATCTAATCTTTGGGTCAAGTGACCTTTTTGGGTTCAGTCAGATTGTTGATGTGGAGGGTGTAAACCCCACTGAGGTTGAATCCGGATTGAAGGATGTCCATGCAGTCCTGGAAAAGCTGCTCTTCTTTTTTCAGAAGAACTGTTGAAGAAAAAAATAAGCTCTCTGCGGATTTTTGAATTGAAGGAGGTTTTATTGAAACAAAGATGGGATGGGTGGGGGGAAACTATTTTGAGATGGTCTATCAATTTAATAAATTAATCAATAAAAAGCTGGACGTTCGAGAAGGTACCTTTTCCTTGGGAGACTAAGAAGACCAAATTCTGGACCGATTCTAGGAGCTGCAGCTGCTGTTGCTGAAGGAGGCTGGCGTTACTGCTGGCGACATGAAGGGACTTCTCCAGACCTTCAATGGTGTTGCTCTGGTGACTCACCAGCTGCTGGAGGTGGTCCTTCTCGGTCCGAATGTCCTCCAGCTCCTTCAAGTGCTTTGTTTCCATCTGCCGGACTCGGGTTTCTAAGATGCTGCAGTGATGGGAAGATGGTGACTGTCAACTCGTAAAGCATTCCCGGCTTGCTCTCGAGTTGCCACATAGGCAGGAGGGGGGCAAACTGGGCCGCTACAACCAGAAGCACCTTCCGTGCATACCTTCCTTCAAGGCTGTATCCCAGGCTACCGAGACCAGCCAGAGAGGTATGATCTCTACAGCCTAAGAAAGAGCTCCATTGGAGAATGTGATTTATGACACACCCTGGGGGGGGGAGGGGGGAAACAGGGTCGTAGGTGGGCCATAAATTACGTGAGGCAGAACTGACTCTATTTGGGCCCGTGCAAGAAAAACACAAAGGACACATATAGACTGGGGTGAAACCATGTTCAATAGCAGGAACTGGGAGAAGGATCTTGGAGTCTTAGTGGACAACCCGTTAAATGGGAGCCAGCCGTGTGCAGCAGCAGCCAAAAAAGCCAATGCAATCCTAAGTTGCATTAACAGAGGGATACAATCGAGATCAAGAGAAGTACTAATACCACTCTATAAAGCCTTAGTAAGACCACACCTAGAGTATTGCATCCAGTTTTGTTCACCACATTATAAAAAAGATGTTGAGACTCTAGAAAAAGTGCAGAGAAGAGCAACCAGGATGATGAGGGGACTGGAGGCTAAAACATACAATGGATGGTTGCAGGAACTAGGCCTGGCTAATCTAGTGAAGAGAAGGACCAGGGGAGACATGATAGCGGTCTTCAATATTTGAGGGGCTTCCACAGGGAGGAGGTCAAGCTATTTTCTAAAGTACCTGTAGGCCAGACAAGGAATAATGGATGGAAACTGAACAAGGAGAGAAATTCAACCTGGAAAGAAGGAGAAACTTTCTGACAGGGAGCACCATCCACCCATGGAACAGAAATTGCCTTCGGAAGTTGTGGGAGCTTCATCCCTTGAGACTTTCAAGAAGAGATTGGACTGCCATCTGTCAGAAATGGTGTAAGGTCTCCTGCTTGGGCATGGGGGATTGGACTAGATGACCTTCCAATTCTGATTATCTATTATCTGACATGTTGCTCCTAATAAATAACTAGATTTCTTTTGAAGCTTCTCTCTCTGTCTCTGTCCCTCTCTGTTTCTTTGTCTCTCTCTGTCTCACTCTGTGTCTCTCTGTTTCTGTTTCTGTCTCTATCTCTTTCGTCTCTTGTCTCTCTCTCTCTCGTCTCTTTCTCTCTGTGTGTGTCTCTGTCTCTCTCATTTCTCTCTCTCTCTGTCTCTCTGGTGTCTTTCTCTCTGTCTGTCTCTGTCTCTCTGTCTTTGTCTCTCTCTGGCTCTGTCTCTCTCTCTGTCTCTCTCTGTCTCTCTCTCTGTCTCTGTCTCTCTGGTGTCTTTCTCTCTGTGTGTCTCTGTTTCTCTCTCTGGCTGTCTCTCTCTCTCTCTCTCTCTCTCTCTGTGTCTCTGTCTCTCTTTCTGTCTCTCTCTCTGTGTCTCTGTTTCTCTCTTCCTCTCCCCTCCTCTCTCTCTCTCTGTCTCTCTGGTGTCTTTCTCTCTGTGTGTCTCTGTCTCTCTCATCTCTCTCTCTCTATGTCTCTGTCTGTCTCTGTCTCTCTGTCTTTGTCTCTCTCCCTCTCTCTCTGTGTGTGTGTCTCTCTCTGTGTCTCTCTCTGTCTCTCTCTCTCTTTCTGTGTCTCTTTCTGTGTCTCTTTCTCTCTCTTCCTCTCCCCTCCTCTCTCTCTCTCTGTATGTGTGTGTGTGTGTGTATTCTTGTGAAGACACTTGGAACTGAGTTTAATTTTCCACGGTTCAATCCTTCCTGTTTTTGCGAATCTTTCCAACATCATTAAGATCGCAGTTCATGCCGGCCAGCTGGCTCTCCCCCCCCCCCGAATCCTCAGGAGAAGATCGCCGTTCTTAAAGCGCGAGCATGATCTTGGCTTGTTCACAAGGCCTCCTCCTGCCTGGGCCAGAAAGATATTTTAAAAAGCCACTTGATGGAGATCTTCTTTTGCCAAGAAAGCAGAAGGTCAGCTCTGGACACCAAGGTCTCTCACAAGTGTCATGTCATTTGGTCAAGAATTCAAATCCCCCCCCCCCAAGGATTTTAGCAGCCTTATTTTCATTTCCTTAAACAAACACACTTCGGATTGAAAAGACAGCCTTTCCTGCTCGTTACAAAGCCATAACGAACTGCTGATCAAACTGCTTGATCAAAATTCTGTTTTTCAGGTGGTTTGATGGACTCAACGGTTCTCCCACAGAAGAGCCCCAAAATCATTTGTGGAAATTGGAGCTCACTTCATGCTTCAAAGCATCACAGAGGATGTTCACACAATACAGCTAACCAGGTTTGTTACAAACCACCAGCTGGATTCAGGCAATATGCTAAGTTTGACCAGATTAAACAGGAAAGTTGAGAACATTGTAGAATGGCAGCTTTTAATAACGTTTCCATGGCGTTAGTTCTTTCTGCTGCTCCGTTGCAGGCTGGATGAAATGCTGAGGATAACTCTTGGGATGACCCAATAGACTTTAAAAACTCCCTCCAGAACTTAGCGGTAAATTGTAACCCTCTGACAGATATTATTCTACAAGGTACTCCATGTAACCTATCGATATGCTTGACGAACAGTTTTGCAAGCTTTTTTGCAGATGGAAGTCGTTTTAGAGGCTGTAAAGTGGGCCTGCTTAGAGAATAAGTCAATAACAGTCTAAATAGAGTTACTGGCTGGAATGGATAATTTTTGGAATGCTGACATAGAAGCCATCCTGAAGAGAGAGAGAGAGAGAGGGAGGGAGAGAGAGAGAGAGAGTATGTGTGTGAGAGAGACTGTCTATCATATCTATCTATCTTCTATCATCTATCATCTTTCTATCCATCTATCATCTATCTATCTATCATCTATCTATCTTCTAACATCTATCGCCTGTCTATCTATCTATCTATCTATCTATCTATCTATCTATCTATCTATCTATCTATCTATCTATCTGTCTATCTGTCTATCTGTCTATCTGTCTATCTGTCTCTGTCTCTGTCTCTATCTCTATCTATATCTATATCTATATCTATATCTATATCTATCACTGATTTTAGAAATGAGACTTGTTATTTTAAAAAATAATAACAACAAAGAAGTTTCTATCAGAATGAATCTATAGATACTTTCTGAACTTTTAAATGTTCTGGGAATCTCTCCCAGATGTTGAATCTTCCCCAAGGGATCCATTAGTACAAGGAGGCGTCTCTAGCCATAAACATGCCATGGCTGTAAAAACAAAACCAAACCCAGCAGCTTCACACTCCTGTAGAGAAACAGATGTAATGCCCTGTTTGTGACTGACCACAGCGCAAACATGTTATCATGGTTTGACTTTCTTCCACTGTATCCCTATCTTGCCTTCAGGGCTTTTAGGTAGCACTTGGCTCTTCGAGGGCTCAGTTGAAGAGATTGGACAAGCTTTTGTCTGAAAGGGGACAGGGTTTCCTGACTGAGCAGGGGGTTGGACTAGAAGACCTCCGAGGTCCCTTCCGACTTTGGTATTGCGTATTCTAGTGACATATTTCCATTTTTCCATATATGTCTGTCATCTATCTATCTATCTCCCTCCCTCCCTCCCTCCATCTCTCTCTCCCCCCCCTCTGTCTCTCATACAGAATAACAGAGTTGGAAGGGACCTTGGAGGTCATCTAGTCCAACCCCCTGCTCAAGCAGGAGACCCTATACTATTCCAGACAAATGACTGTCCAGTCTCTTCTTAAAAACCTCCAGTGATGGAAACCCCAACAACTTCTGGAGACAAGTCCCAAAGCTGCTTTTAAAGAGGCAGCTGGACTTTCTGGTTTCTCTTTGAAGACGTTTCGCTTCTCATCCAAGATGGTTTTTTTTTGGGGGGGGGACTCTTGGATGAAAAACAAAACATCTTCAAAGAAAAAAACCAGGAAGTCAGTTGTCTCTTTAAAAAAGCACCTTTGGGAGAACCATGACCTGGATAACTGAGAATCTCCATACACATTTCTGGTGGCAAGCAGTTCCACTGGTTAATTGTGCTCACGGTTGGGAAGTTTCTCCTTAGTTCCAGGTTGCTTGTTTCCTTGATTTGTTTCCATCTGTTGTTTCTTGTCCTGCCTTCAGGTGCTTTGAAGAATAGCTTGACTCCCTCTTCTTTGGGGCGGCCCCTCAAATATTGGAAGACCGCTATCCTGCCTCCCACATCTCTCACCTTTTGGCAGCTTACAAGATAGTCCTCAAGTCCAAAGTTTTAGTTACTAAGTCACGGAGCTGTTCAGTGAATTTTAGCCTGTTTTATGACTTTTCTTGCCACAGCTGTTAAGTGAATCACTGCACCTTTTCAATTAGTAACACCGCTGTTAATTGAATCCGGCTTCCCCATTGACTATGCTTATGCACAGGTGTGATGACCCGGGATGTGGCACAAGGGTAACTAAGCCAGAGAATGTCTGGGTCCAACTTTACCCTTAATGTCCCGGTTATCTTCCGGTCTAGAGAAAAAAAAACTCTCCCACGAACCTGCAACAGCCTTTGGCTGCCGATATTCCAATCCCAATGTTGTAAACAGAAAACTTTAAATTATAATTCCAACAAGACAAAATAAGGTAATAAATTCAACAGGGACAAGATAAGGAGTTCCAGAAGTGAAGTAACATGGTGGTAAGTCAAACCAGTTGGGAGTATGCCAGGAACTCACATAGCATGAGATAAACTCACGTTTGTTCCCAGAAACTGCTGCACTCAGCATGCATCTCTTTTAAACTCTCTTCCCAGGTGTGCCTAATGAAGGGAATCAGGGCCCTTTCCTCCCCCGTAAGCCATGCAACCCACATTGCTCCCTTTTCTGTTCCTCCCTGCATGCCCTAAGATGAAGAGGGGGCGGGCCTGGGTCTTCCTTTGAACTTCCTCTCCCTTGTTTTTCCTCTCCCCTTCTCTGCCCAGCCAGCCTGTGCTATTCTCCAGATTCCTCCACAGCCAATGGGAGCCACACTCCCACTCCCGGTCGGCTCTTCATCTTCCTCCTCGGATTCAGACTCTGACGGGGGCATGACAACAGGTTTTGCAATCATGTGTCCTTGGGACACTGCAACCGTCATAAACATGAGTCAGTTGCCAAGTGCCCCAACTGGGATTCCATGACCCTGGGGATGCCTCAAGGGTCACAAGACTGACAGCCATCAATCACTTTTTTTCTCCGTGCCGTTGTCTCTCGATGAACGGACCGCCTATCTTTCTTCAACCAGCCGCTCACCTGTTCTGATCCTGGAGCTTGTGAATCTCGCTGGTTTGCACCAGGAGCTGCCGTTCCAACTTGTTGGTGGACAGGGAATTCTCCAGGAGTTGTATTTCAATGCGCGAGGTTTGGTTCAGCACCTAAGCAGTGGAGCACCAAAAGAGAAAAAGAAAGAAAGAAAGCCAGGATCAGGGTTGGAAACTTAGCTAGGGAACTGCGGTCCTTCTTCAGCGCCAGAGCAAAGTCAGAGAGAAGGAAAACTATCTTTATGGAGTTCAGCCTCAGAATGGACTCAACCATGAAAGGCAGCAAAACCCCAGCAGCAAAAAAAAAAAAAAAAAACAGGAGTAGAATAGAATAGCAGAGTTGGAAGGGACCTTAGAAGTCTTCTAGTCCAACTCCCTGCTTAGCACCACGCCAGACAAATGTTTATCCAATCTCTTCTTTAAAACTTCTAAATTCTGGAGGCAAGCAGTTCCACTGATGAATTGTTCTCATTGTCAGGAAATCTTTCCTTAGTTCTAAGTTGCTTCTCTCTCTGATTAGTTTTCACCCGTTGCTTTTTGTCCTGCCTTCTGGTGCTTTGGAAAACAGCTTGACTCCCCATCTTCTTTGGGGCAGCCCCTCAGATATTGGAAGACTTCTTTCCTGTCACCCTAGTCCTTCATTTTGTAAG
Organism: Hydrophis major; assembly: GCA_033807585.1. Taxonomy (NCBI): domain Eukaryota; kingdom Metazoa; phylum Chordata; class Lepidosauria; order Squamata; family Elapidae; genus Hydrophis; species Hydrophis major. Next base: position 25,424 of record JAUCBL010000445.1, read on the forward strand.
ACTGGACCAGAAGTCAGCAACTCGTGGCTCTAGAGCCGCATGTGGCTCTTTCATCCCTCTGCTGCGGCTCCCTGTCGTAATTTTTTTTACTTATTGCCAGGAAACCCGGAACTTTCAGATCTGGGATTTTCCAGATGTGGCAGTTTACTACTCAAATAAAAAGAACCTTGGAGAGTTTGATGTCTGTCTCGGAGTTATTTGTTGGAGTGGAGGTTGTCTGGAATGCTGAAAAGAGACAGTATAAGGACTGTAACAGTCCCTATGTAGTCCCAAAGGTTTTTCCCGCTTTTTCCTTTGAAGACGTTTTGCTTCTCATCTGAGAAGTTTTTTTCAACTCTGACTGGATGGTGGGGAAAGGAAGGATTTATTTTCCTTGCAGACAGCTGGTCATTTACATCTTTTTAGAGGGACGTTGAGGTCACTTGGAGTTTTGTCCGTGTCCTCAGGGTCACCTGAGTGGTGCAAAGGGTTCCTGTAAGTCTGCCATTTTTATTTATTTATTTATTGGAAATATGTCCATGCTCCCACACCATTTGATGAAAAACAAAACGTCTTCAAAAACAAAAAACCAAGAAAAAGTCCAGTTCCCTACTGAAAAAGCACCTTCGGGATGACAACCGTGACTGGAAGGACTGAGAACCACCATAGACTTTTAGTCCCTAGATAGGATAAACAGGCAGAAGACTGGCAAAGCGTGTACATGAATACCAACTGTCAGTCAGATGATGTGATGAACTCCCGTAATTGTAGAACACATGCACAGACTTTACCATTGTTTCAACTGGGTGAATTTTAGACCATGCCAAGGGGAAAAATGCTAGATAATTCCTGGAAGCTCCACAGTCGTCGTTCTCTTCCTCCTCCTCCTCCTCTTCCTCTCTGCAAACCCCACTTCCTTCTAGTCCTGATGATGTTGTCTAGTTTGGTAGTGAAACATTTGCAAGAAAACAACCAAGTTCCAAAAGCACCAAGGACCACACAGTTCTCCTCCTCCTCCTCCTCCTCCTTTCTGCAAACACTACTCCTTTCAAACACTGATGAAGTTACCCAGCTCGGTAATAAAATGTCTCAGAAAACAAGCAAGTTCAGAGATCACCATGGACCCCACAATCTTCTTCTTCTGCCTCCTCCTCCTAACTTAATAAATTTTTGATTTGATTCTATTCCTGTGAAATTTTAAATACAAGATCTGCGAAGAACTGGTAAGTGGTTTTGTTTTGGTATAAGAGGAACTCTGTTTTCTTAAAGGTAGTTCCAAGAACAAAAGTCCAGAAATCCAAACAGAGTATTTGGCAATTTTTTCTTCCTAGGCAGAGTCGGCTGAAAGTTAAATCCCCTTGTACCTTCTAAATATGTTTAATTTTTCCCACCTTGAACTGCCCCAATCCATGTCATCAATCACCTGGGTTTCCACATTGGTCAGTTTTCGTGTCTGCTCAGCTGTTTGGCTCAAAAGATTGGTGCCAATCTCCAATATGGCCGCCGTCTGGTTCTGTACCACATTCTGCTGGATGTAGGCCATCTCAGTCTTCATGTTCATCTGGATGAAGTTCTCCAGCTAAAGAGAAAACAACCACATCAACTTAAGAAAGAAGGGTTTCAGAATTGTCTTCTCCCCAGGTTTTGTTGGCAACCAACCTTACCCCAATGCTGAGAGCAAATTTGGTGCAGTGGTTATGGTGCTGGCTTAGAAACCAGGAGACGGTGCATTCTAGCCTACCTTAAGAATGAAAGCCAGCTGGGTAACTTTCGCCCAATCACCTGGAGATGGAGATTTCTAGTTCTGCCTTGTCTAGCCTATCGAAGAGAAGGACTGGGGGGGGGGGGCATGATAGCAGAGTTCCCATATCTCAGGGGCTGCCCCAAAGAAGAGGGAGCCAAGCTATTCTCCAAAGCACCTGAAGGCAGGACAAGAAGCAACGGGTGGAAACTCATCAAGGAGAGAAGCAACTTAGAACTAAGGAGACATTTTCTGATAGTGAGAACAATTAACCAGTGGAACAACCTGCCTCCAGAAGTTGTAAATGCTCCAACACTGGAAGTTTTAAAGAAGAGATTGGATAACCATTTGTCTGAAGTGGTTTCCTATCTGAGCAGAAGGTTGGACTAGAAGACCTCCAAGGTCCCTTCCCTCTCTATTATTTTGAGTATATGATAGATAGATGACAAACGGATGACAGAAATAGAGAGATAGAGAGATAGATAGGCAAGCAGGCAGGCAGAAGGACAGATACACACACACGCATAGAGAGAGAGATGACAGATGATAGGTAAATAATTAGATGAGAGCAGTAGATAGATAGATAGGTAGGTAGGTAGGTAAGTAGGTAGGTAGGTAGATAGATGATAGATAGATAGATAGATAGATAGATAGATAGATAGATAGATAGATAGATAGACAGGCAGGTAGACAAATGATAGATAGATAGATAGATAGATAGACAGACAGGTAGACAAATGATAGATAGATAGATAGATAGATAGATAGATAGATAGATAGATAGATAGATAGATAGATCGATAGGCAGGCAGGCAGACAGGCAGGCAGGTAGGTAGGTAGATAAATGATAGATAGATAGATAGATAGATAGATAGATAGATAGATAGATAGATAGATAGTTAGATAGATAGATAGATAGATAGATAGATAGATAGATAGATAGATAGATAGATACTGTAGATAGGTAGGTAGGTAGGTAGATGATAGATAGATAGATAGGCAGGCAGACAGGCAGGCAGGTAGGTAGGTAGATAAATGATAGATAGATAGATAGATAGATAGATAGATAGATAGATAGATAGATAGATAGATAGATACTGTGGATAGGTAGGTAGATGATAGATAAATAGATAGATAGATCAATAGATAAATACGGTAGGTAGGTAGGTAGGTAGGTAGATAGATGATAGATAAATAGATAGATAGATAGATAGATAGATAGATAGATAGATAGATAGATAGATAGATGAACACTATACAGAAGCCTGATGATGGCAGATGAGATTCTGCTGAAACGTTGCTACAACTTTAAAAGCACAACTATTATGACGTGGGAAAATACCCGAACTAAGCTGAATGCCATAGATAGATAGATAGATAGATAGATAGATAGATAGATAGATAGATAGATAGATAGATAGATGATAGATAGATAGAGTAAATAGATAGATAGAAATAGATAGATAGAGTAAATAGATAGATAGAATAAATAGATAGATAGACAGATGGACAGACAGATGATATAGATAGCAGGGGGAGAGAGAGAGTGGGAGAGAGAGAGTGTGTTAGAGAGAGATAACATGCATGGAAACTCTGAGACTCTCCTGGGCAAGACAACACAAAGCCAGCACAAATCCCTACGGGGGTCTCTCTACCCTCCTCCCATTGCCCAACAACTTGGAAAGGTCTGCATAACTCTCCCATAGGGATCCAGCAACACCAGCTGAAAATGAAAATAGGCCGAATGCTTTATGACCATGTAAGAGGAGTAAACATGACTTTCTGGTAAATCGCTCTCCCTCTCGGCGTGCTTGGCAAAAGCCTCTGTCGGAGAGTGCCAGTTTTAATCAACTCCCAGCTGTGGGTTACTTTGGAGCAAGAGTTAATGGCAAGCGTTGCCCTCTTTGCTTTCCTTCTGGCTGACTAATTGAACAAATTGTTAGCTCCACGGAGCTCCCTTCCTTTAGACGTCTCGGAGTCCCTGGCTGCGAGCAAAATAGCAGAAAGTTCAAAGAAAGAACGTGGTGTATTGGAGCCACAGTGGTCCCATGGAATGGGGATGGGCTCTGCCATCCGGACAAGTAACTCATTGGGCATAATTCTGCCAGCTGGGCTCCAAGGCCATTGTGGTTTAAATCTCATCTGCAGCTTTTTGATGTGAAGATTGAGACCATCAAAACACTTAAAATCAAAACATTATATACTCACGTTTCTCCCAAAATAAGACTGGGTTTTATGTTATTATTATTATTATTATTATTTTGCTCCAAAAGGTGCATTAGGGCTTATTTTTCTGTTAGGTCTTATTTTGGGGAAAATATGGTACTAAATGGTACTAAATATGGTGCTAAACGTGTCCGACTGGCCAATCATCTTAACTAGAGCTTATTTTCAGAGTAGGGCTTACAATACGAGCATCCTGAAAAATCATATTTGGGCTTATTTTCTGATTGGGTCTTATTTTGGGGAAAAACATGATACATACACTTGGGAAGAAACTTGGAATTGAGTTTAATTTTCCACAATTCAACCCCTCCTGTTTTTGTGAATATTTCCAATGTGGTAAAGATCACAGTTTATGCCAGCCAGCACAAACCTATGCCTGTGAAACATGGAAAGTAACCACACAATCGATACAAAACATGGACACTACACAAAAGCTAAGGGCGGCACGAAGAGCCATGGAAAAATATGTCTCCGCCTCACGAGACAAGATAGAAAGACATCCTGCAGATGGATTAGAGAACAAAGGAAAGGACAGGATGCCATCAAGAGAGTAAAAGAATCGAAATGGAAATGGGCTGGTCACGTAGCAAGAAGAACTGATGGCAGGTGGATCAAGGCCTTCATAGAATGGAACTCACTGGATCAAAAGCCTCCATGAATGAGTCGGACTGATGCCATCAGCAAGTATAGTGGGCCCAATTGGCAAAAGAAAGCTCAGGTCTGTTTTTGGTTGGAAACAGGTAGGAGAGGCATCATCCTGCAGTAGACAGACAATGATGAAGGGGGGGGAGGAGAAGGAGGAAAGAGATAGATAGATGATAGATGGATAGGTAGATGGATGGAGAGAGAGAGAGAGAGAGAGAGAGAGAGATGATAGAGAGAGAGAGAGACCCAGAGAGAGAGGGCTAAAATATATGAAGAACAGTTGCAGAAATTGGGTATGTCTAGTTTAATGAAAAGAAGGACTAGGGTGTGACATGATAGCAATCTTCCAATATCTAAGGGGTTACCACAAAGAAGAGAGGGTCAAGCTATTCTCCAAAGCACCTAAAGGCAGGATTGTTCAGAGTTTTGCAGCATAAATTCAGCACCAGAAAAGTAAACACAGATGGCTGAGGCTTCATTTCACTTCTTTATAAACACTTAAAGTATATTTTACAAACCAGTTGTGGATTTCTCCAACACAGAGCAAACTGAAACAGAAGCAGACATCTTACAAGTGCAGAGCAGAGCAGAAACTGAAGAGCTCAGAAACAAACATCCGTTTCACTTTAGTTCAGGCAAGCAAGGAAGCTAGTTTCACAGCAGAGGAGAGAAACAGTCTCATTTTCAAGAGACAGACTCAAGAGCTTAACATAGCTTCGGAGCTGAAGAGCTTAACATAGAGCCACGCCTAGGCTAATTCTAGTTTCAGTTTCCAAACAGTCCTCAGTTGCTATGCCTATTCATTGGCTGACCCTGTTACCACGCTCTATTCCAGTTCATGAAGATACTCTTTCAAGGACAAGAAGCAATAGATAGAAACTAATCAAGAAGAGAAGCAACCTAAAGTTCTAGTCCCTCCTTAGGTGTGAAAGAGAAACTGGATGACTTTAGGCCAGTCTCCAGGAGATGGCGAGTTATAGTCTCGCCTTAGGGGTGATTATGGCTTGGTGATTTTGAGCCAATTGCCAGATGGTGAGTTCTAGTCCTGCCCTAGGCACAGAAGCAAATGTATGACTTTGGGCCAGTCACCAGGAGACTGTGAGTTCTAGTCCTGCCTTAGGCATGAAAGCCGATTGGGGAATTTCTGAGAGTTGAAGTGTGTCCATTTTAAAAAGGCCAAAGTGGAGAAACATTGACCTATCAAAGCAGGTTGGCTTTGCATCACACCCATACCCAGGGGTGGGATTCAAATTTTTAACAACCAGTTCTGTGGGCGTGGCTTAGTTGGTGGGTGTGGCTTGGGGATCATGTTATTGGCTGGATGTAGCCAACTCAATATCACTCACATCGAGGCATACATCTCCTCTCCTGGCCTCTCGTGACTGTGGGGATGCTGCAACAGTTCTAAGTGTGAAAAATGGTCATAAATCATTTTTTCAGTGCCATTGTAACTTTGAATGGTCACTCGACACAAGCAAAGTACCAGCAAAGGAGTGGGAAAAAAAACTCCAGAGATGTTCCTGAGACAGGAAGTCTAGTCCTGCCAAGAACGTAATAAGGGTTAACGGAGAGGCAGTTTCTGTAAGCAACACTAGAATGTTTCCTTCCTGTCTTCCTTACAGGATTAGCCCAATAATTTCTTCTAACAACCGGTTCTCCAAACTGCTTAGAATGCTAACAATTGGTTCTAGCGAATAGGTGCGAACTGGTAGAATCCACATACACAAATACTAATTAACACTCCCCATGCTTGGCCATGGTGGTTAACCAGCTCAGTTAATTCAGGGGGGTTGTATGAATGCAGAATGCTCTCTCAGCTTGGCCTGCTTCCCAGGGTGGTTGTTTCACAAATCATTTTCGGAAGTCATTTCAAGCTCTCAAAAGAAATAGAGGAAATGAAATGAAATGAAGGAGGAAAGGGGAAAAAAAAGCTGCAACATCATTTTTCACGAAGACATTTTAGGATTATTAATTAAGGTTCCCGGATTAAATGGATCCAGATGATTAAAATCCACTCCCCCTTCCCCAGGGCCATCATAGTCACTTCCTTGGGACAGTGGTTGTGTTCCGGCAAGGCAGAAAGAAGACTCATGTTTAGATCAGTGATGAAATGCAGATGTTCGTCTTTTGAAATCCCTGGGGGGAGATACGTTTCCTGAAGTCCTCTATTTTAGGAGAGGTTCTTATAACAGATTTATCTGATAAATTCCAGCTTTTTGGAAAGGCTCTGGGAAGCTGGGGCTTCCAACAATAAGTCAATGGAGCCAAGGGGTCCCCTTTGGTGTCAGCACAGAAGCTAAGAGCTTCGGCATGAGCTGGGAAGTCAAAACTCAGCAAGCATAGAAGTCTATCTAAGTTTCTACCATTCTAGGATTCTACGATTCATACACTCGTAGAATTGGAGAATCAGAGAAAAATAGAATCACGGAATCTTAGAAACTTAGAATCACAGAATCACAGAACCGGAATCATGGAACCACAGAATCATACAAACATAAAATCATAGAAACACAGAATCACAGAAACATAGAATCACAGAATCATGGAACCACAGAATCATGCAAACGTAGAATCATAGAATCATGGAACTACAGAATCATAGAAACAGAATCACAGAATCATAGAATCACAGAATCATGGAACCACAGAATCATACAAACATAAAATCATACAAACACAGAATCACAGAAACATAGAATCACAGAATCATGGAACCACAGAATCATAGAAACAGAATCACAGAATCATAGAATCACAGAATCATGGAACCACAGATCATGCAAACATAGAATCATAGAATCACAGAATCACAGAATCACAGAAACATAGAATCACAGAATCATGGAACCACAGAATCATACAAACATAAAATCATAGAAACACAGAATCACAGAATCATAGAACACAGAATCATGGAACCACAGAATCATGCAAACATAGAATCATAGAATCACAGAATCATAGAATCACAGAATCATGGAACCACAGAATCATACAAACATAAAATCATAGAAACACAGAATCACAGAAACATAGAATCACAGAATCATGGAACCACAGAATCACAGAAACATAGAATCGCAAAATCATAGAATCACAGAATCATGGAACCACAAAATCATACAATCATAGAAACACAGTATCAAAGAATCAAACAAACATAGAATCATTGAATCATAATCACAGAATCATAGAAACATAGCATCACATCACAGAATCACAAAAACAGAATCACAGAGTCATGGAACCACAGAATCATAGAATCCCAATAACAGAATCATAGAAACACAGAATCACAGAAACAGAATCACAGAAACAGAATCACAGAATCATGGAACCACAGAATCATAGAAACATAGAATCATAGAAACACAGTATCAAGGAATCATAGAAATAGAATCACAGAATCATAGAATCACAAAATCATGGAATCACAGAATCATAGAATCATAGAATCACTGAAATATAGAATCATAGGGCTGGCAGGGATTTTGGAGGTCTTCTAATGAAACCCCCTGCCCAAGACAGCAGACCTTATACAATCCCGGTCAAATAGCTGTCCAATCTTGGAATCTTCCAGCAATGGAGCACACAGAATCCTAGGAGGCAATCTGTTAAATCGATTAATTGATCTCCCAGTCAGGAAACTCCTCCTGAGTTCCAGGTTGGATCTCCCTTTGAGGAGCTTCCACCCACTGCTTCTTGTCATGCCCTCAGGTGCTTTGGAGAGTAAATCGACCCTCCCCATAAGGAGCATCTGGAAAACAGTGCTGGGATTAATAGCCACCATCATGATTTGTCAAACAGAAGTTTTGGTCCCAATGACTTCACTTTTTCTTTAACTATTAGTTGATTGGGGATATGCAGTGGACGTAATATATCTTGATTTCTTTTTTATATATATAAAAGTTTTTATTTTTTAAGACAAACATATACAAACAAAACATAAAAACATCTTCCATTTTATATACATACCTACATACCTACATACCTACATACATATCAGTATATCTTGATTTCAATGCAACATTTGATGGGAATACCCTATAGCATTTTGATTAGAGTGAGAGAGACTTGAGAAACCCACGTTCACTGCACTGTTTTCAATATATATTTCCAAAGTGTTTTGGATTTCATTAACAGACTCTGGTTTTCCAGTTCTTCCTTTTGTTTTGTTTTTTGAAAGATAGAGTCCTCTTTAACTAGATTTTTTGAAAGAGAATGGCCATTTGATTATAGAAATCCCCGGATTTCATTCTCTTTTAAAGAACAAAATTAGGTCAGAAGAAAATAGCTATTTGTTTCCCTTTTAATGAAATCATCTGCAGAGGGACTAAGCTTGCCTGGTTCCAGCAGCCATCTTGACTTTTCTGACTCCCTTGGACAGTCCTGACTTTCCTCAAGTCCAGAATGCTTATTGCTCTCTGAGGGAGATAGAAGTTCCCTTTAAGAAACTGCTTCTTAAAAAAAAAGAAGAAATAATCCCCAGGATTAACACAGGAAATGGGTGGAAACTATTAATAATTCTCTGATCTTTTTGGAAAAAAATAAATGTAAAGCAGGCCCTTGGGAGGTTAGAAAGAGAAGAGAAGCAGACATACAGAAACAGATGCTTTTCTATTGAAGGAAAAGACTTGAAAATACAGGAAATAATTAACAAATGTATCCTGATTTTGAGCTTAAACCCCTGTTTCTTAAGCTGCAGCCATTTTAAAACATGTGGACTTCAACTCCCAGAATTCCTCAGCCAGACATGCTGGCTGGGGAATTCTGGGAGTTGAAGTCCACATATCTTAAAGGGACCAAAGTTGAGAAACACTGGCTTAAGATACACAATAGATTTTCCCAAGCTGGTGCCCTCCAAGGAGCGCTGGACCACAATTTCCATCAGCCCCGGCTCACATCAGGAGAACACTGGGTGGAAAAACACCTTCTAGAACAGGGGTGGTCAATTAATCCCCCAAACCCCCAGGACTGCATTCATTATTGCAGTATTGATCTGTCTGAAGGACCTGCAACTTACCATAGGTGAAGAGCAAGGGTCTTCAACCTTGACAGCTTTAAGACTTGTGGACTTCAACTCCCAGAATTCCTGAGCTAACATGACCGGAGAAGGAATTCTAGGAGTTGAAGTCCACAAATCTTCAAGCTATCAGGTTTGAAGACCCTTGGTGAAGAGAATGGATGGGGGGCGGGGCTGGAGCACTGGATGGTGTGGCCAGGACCAATAGTGGGTGGTGACACCAATTCCATGGTTTTTCCTCACTTAATGTGTCTATTCCCCAGAGTCCACACCTGCCTTAAAGCTACCATGATTGAGAAATACTGCTGTGTGGCATACAAGCAGTCTTCAACTTACAACAATTTGTTTAGTAACCGTTCCAAGTTACAGTAGCACTGAAAAAAGGGATTTAGGACCGGTTTTCACACTTACGACGGTTGCAGCATTCTGTTTGATAATCTAGACCAGAGGTGGAGAAACTACAGCCTCTTTATGACCTGTGGACTTCAACTCCCAGAATTCCTGAGCCAGCCATGTTGAAGTCCACAGGTCATAAAGAGGCTGTAGTTTCTCCACCTCTGGTCTCGACAAACCTCATTCCCTTAACCATTCATCATACATTTAGCCTCCAGACCCCTGAACAGATTAACAGAGTTGGAAGGGACTTTGTAGGTCATCTAGTCCAACCCCCCACCCAAGCAGGAAACCCTACACCATTTCTGACCGATGGCAGTCCAGTCTCTTCTTGGAAGCCTCCAGGGATGAAGCTCCCACAACTTCTGAATGATACAATAATAATAGAGTTGGAAGGGAACGTGGAGGTCATCTAGTCCAACCCCCCCCCCCAAAGCAAGGGACCCTACACCGTTTCTGACAGGTGGCAGTCCAGTCTCTTCTTGAAAGCTTCATGTCTCCCCTGGTCCTTCCCAGGTTAACAGAGCAAGATTAGATCTACCACAGAAGTATTAACTAATAGATTAACAGAGTTGGAAGGGAGGTCATCTAGTCCAACCCCCCACCCAAGCAGGAGACCCTACACCGTTTCTGAGAGATGGCAGTCCAGTCTCTTCTTGAAGGCCTCCAGAGATGAAGCTCCCACAACTTCCAAGGGCAACTTCTGTTCCACTGGTTGATTGTTCTCACTGTCAGAAAGTTTCTAGGTTGAATCTCTCCTTGATCAGTTTCCATCCATTGTACCTTGTCTGGCCTTTGGGTGCTTTGGAAAATATCTTGACCCCCTTCCTCCTCTCTGTGGCAGCCCCTCAAATATTGGAAGACTTCTGTCATGTCTCCCCTTGTCCTTCTCTTCCCTCGACTAGCCATGCCCAGTTCCTGCAACCGTTCATTGTATGATTTAGTCTCCAATCCTCTAATCATCCTGGTTGCTCTTTTCTGTACTCTTTCTAGAGTCTCAACATCTTTTTTATAATGTGGTGACCAAAACTGGATGCAGGACTCTAGGTGTGGCCTTACTAAGGCTTTATAGAAGAGTATTAACAGTTCGTGTGATCTTGATTCTACTTCTGTGTTGATGCAGTCTAGGATTGTGTTGGCTTTTTTGGCAGCTGCAGTGCAGGGCTGGCTCATACTTAAAGTGTGTTCCATGAGGTCATCTAGACCCCTCTCACAGTTACTGCTGTTGAACCGATTCTTGGCTGCCACAGACAGAGAACATTTAACTTCCAACCTCCTTTCCTCTCTTGGAAGTCTTTTGAATGTTGAGAACACTGCAAAAATGCCTTCTCCAGGAACTTGCGTCTAGCACGAGACGCCCGAAATATCCAACTTTAGCAGCTTCCTGGGAACTGTCTGGGTTCAGTTGTCTAGGACAAATTGATTTAACATCTGGATGGTTCCTTTTTAATCATGGTACCTCACTCTCAAGCTGGCCCCTGACACAAACCCTGCCTGCTTTTGGCCGCCCCCGCAAGCACTAACAATACTCATATGTTCTCCTTCGGCCAAAATTCCATTTCCTCTGCGGTGACAAACATAGCTGGATTGCGAAGGACTCTCACCATCAGCCCCCTATGGCTTAATTTTGGATGTGGATAATCCTCGATTAACGACCCTTAAGTGAGCCTGCCATTTTGGTCATCAGTTGTGATGGTCGTTAAGTAAGTCACCACATAACCATGCCTGATTTTACAACCTCTATGTTGGTGGTCATTAAGGCCACAATCCTTAAGCCCCCCCCTTTTTTTCTTCTTCTTCCTGATATTTCAAGACCCCTTTTTTTTTTTTAATCCAACAACCATCCAGATTTTTCTCTCTTAACAGAAGGACAGGGTTGGAAGGGACCCCGGAGGTCTTCTAGTCTGGACCCACCCCATCCCCCCTCCCGCTTAGGCAAGAGACCCTCAAGATTTCAGACGAATGGTTGTTCGATCTTTTTTCAAACTGACTGGCCCTCCCTTTTAGTTTCGTTTCCTCCTTCTCTCCTTAACAGATAACAAAAAGGCATTAAACGTTGTAAATCTAATTCAAAGATAGACTGTTTATAAGAGAAACTTAGTTCAGGGTAATTTAAGTATAGATACCGATAAGATATGCATATATGTTACAACTTAAGAAAAATAGATCTTACAGACTGTCAAAAAGGATATTGTGTTTTTTTTTAAATGCTTCTTTTTCATTTCTCTTTCTTTTTTCTTCCCTTTTTCTTTCTTTTTACATCTCTTTCTTTCTTTTCTTGGCCTTGTCAAGGCCTTGTTTTTTGTGTATGTTTTGTAGATCTGTTTTTAATTGTAAAATTAATAAAATTTATTTTTTTTTTAAAAAAAAAAGTTGTAAATCTAATCTTACGAAACTTCTCCTCTGGAAATATTGAATTGCTAACTAGGGCGTACAAAATTTTTGCCAGACCAATACTTGAATACAACTCATCAGTCTGGAATCTGCACTGCATTTCAGACATTAATACAATTGAGCGAGTCCAGAAGTATTTCACTAGAAGAGTACTACACTCCTCTGCTCGCAACAGAATATCCTACATCACCAGGCTTGAGATTTTGGGCTTGGACAACCTTGAACTATGCCACCTACGATTGGACTTAAGTGTAGCACACAAAATTATCTGCTACAATGTTCTACCTGTCAATGACTACTTCAGCTTCAACCACAACAATACAAGAGCACACAACAGATACAAGCTCAAGGTAAACCGCTTCAAACTTGATTGCTAAAAATACAACTTCCGCAACAGAATGGTCAATGCCTGGAATGCACGACTTGACTCTGTTGTTACATCCTCTAACCCCCCACTCCTTTAACCTCAAACTATCCACTATTGACCTCATCTCATTCCCAAGAGGTCTGTAAGGGGCGTGCATAAGTGCACCATCGTGCCTACCATCCCTGTCCTATTGTCCCCATTTATTCGTACCTATTTCCTGTATTCTTACTCATGTTTATACTTGTATCTATTATCTTGCAAGCGATTGACAAATAATAAATAAATAAATAAATAAATAAATACACAAATGATAATCAGAGTTGGAAGGGACTTCGGAGGTCATCTAGTCCAACCCCCTGCCCAAGCAGGAGACCCTACACCATTTCTGACAAACGGCAGACCAATTTCTTCTTGAAAGTCTCAAGTGATTCACTCTCTCTCCTTCCCTCATTTCCAGCCATCTCTGTTCATTTCCTTCAGGAACCTGATCCAAAGAAAACAGGGCTTGTAGAGTGGTTCCAGATGAATTTGTGAAATGCGGCCTATTTTTGGGGAGGCAGGGAGTAGGAAATGCCGTGTTTTCAGAGAGGCCGCCGAAAGATGTGGTTCCCACTCTTTGTAAAAGGACCCCATCATCAAGCTTCAGATGTTCCTCACGCGTTGGCCAAGAGCTCAAGAAAGAGAGCTGCAACTTAAAAACTGATTAAAATAGAAACCTGGCCAGACTCGAGCACGGGCATGATCCCAACCGCCCTGCAAAACATTTGAATCAAATGAGTGTTGGATTTCTCAACACAAGAATCCAGGCACCCAAGTGCCATTAGTGAGTAAGATTTCTCCATCAGGATTTGACACTGGCCCCCTTCTCCCCCTGCCCTCACAACTCTAACAAACTGCTGAGAAGCAACGTCTAAGAGTCTGCAGAAAAATCACATAAAAGTCAACGTTTCTTACAGGGCACAATTGGTCAAACTTCTCGGTTGCAGTGTCTAATTTATTTTACAGACATCCTCTTTTCCAGCAGGGCAGAAAGTGTAAACAGAGGAACAGAATTGGAAGGGACCTTGGAGGTCTTCTAGTCCAACAACCTGCTTGAGTAGGAGACCCTATACCAAGGGTCTTCAAACTTGGCAAGTTTAAGACTTGCGGTCTTCAACTCTCAGAATTCCTGAGCTAACAGGACTGGAGGAGGAATTCTGGGAGTTGAAGTCCACAAGTCTTCAAGCTGTCAAGTTTGAAGACCCCTGCTCTACACCATGTCAGACAAATGGTTATCCAATCTCTTCTTTAAAACTTCCAGTGTTCGAGCATTTACAACTTATGGAGGCAGGTTGTTCCACTGGTTCCCCTGTTGCTTCTTGTTCTGCCTTCAGGTGCTTTGGAGAATAACTTGGCTTCCTCTTTTCTGGGAAGTTCCTCCTGGGGAAAATCTACCTGTGCGGTTACTAAGAGTTGACCCTGACTCGGAAGCAGATAATCAATCAATTGATCAACCAACCAGTGTGAAGAGCTTCTTTGAGAAGTTCATAATGTTGGGAAAACTGGAAGGAAAGAAGATGATGGAAGCAAAATAAAGAACGGTTGCTGGAATTGTGTATGTCTAATTTGGAGAAAAGAAGGACTAGAGGTGACATGATAGCAGTCTTCCAATATTTGAGGGGCTGCCCCAAAGAAGAGGGAGTCAAGCTATTCTCCAAAGCACCTGAAGGCAGGACAAGAAGCAACGGATGGAAACTAAGCAAGGAGAGATCCAACCTAGAACTAAGCATAAACTTCCTGACAGCGAGAACAATTAACCAGTGGAACTGCTTGCCACCAGAGGTTGTGGGTGCTCCATCACTGGAGGATTTTAAGAAGAGACTGGACAGCCATTTTCTGGGATAGCATAGGTTTTCCTACTGGAGCAGGAGGTTAGACTGGCAGACCTCCAAGGTCCCTTCCAACTCTGTTATTCTATTCTAAATATTGTTAACATGAGTCATAGTTGACGGATTCAGTTACAGCAACAATGAGGGCCTATTAGAAGATCTAAAGCACCACATTAGGAACAGATCACCCTGGAGAAATCCTATCTATGTGATTGCTAAAAGTCAATAGAGACTTGAATGGCATATAATCAATCAACTTTCTTTGACAAGTCCACAATGTTGAGAAAAGTGGAAGGAAACAGAAGAAGGCAGGGGTGGGATTCTACCAGTTCAGGCTGGTTTTTATAGAACCAGTTGTTACGATTCTGCACACTTTGGTGAATAGACAAATCATGCACCTGGCTGGCCCTGCACCTCTCCATCCTCCCCTTCCTACCCAGTCAGTCCCTATTACATATGCGTGGCATCGCACCCATCCCCAACATCACTGACTGCATTCTCCCCTGCCCTGTCACGAGGGCGGGATGCTACAAAAAGGGATGCTACAAAAAAAGCCACACACCCCCAGTCACATGGCCATGCCCAGCTAGCCACACCCACAGAACTGTTAGTAAAAATATTTGCATGCCACCCCTGGAAGAATGCACCCATCATTTTCAAGTTCATTGTATACATCTTGTGCATTGACAATAAACATTTGATTGATACCCAAGTGGAAGGATCTACAAATCGATGGAAACACCATTCAGCCTGGAAAAGTTGAGCTCTATGGTTGCTAAGAGAAGAGACTGATTTGATGTCACCTAATCAATCAATGTTAGGAAAGAGGGAAAGAAAATGGATGACCAGAAGAAGGTATTAGATGGATTTAGCTACAGTGATGATGGGGAATTATTGGAAGGTCTAAAAGACCAGACGAGGACACTTACGTGATTGCAAAGAGTTAACCATGACTTGTAGCACCTAATCAACCATCAATCAATCAATCTGAAGATAGAGCTCCTTTCAGAAGTCCCTAATGTTGGGAAAACTAGAAGAGAAGAAGATAACCAGGAACAAGGGCAGGAGAAGAAAAAGCAATGGGTGGAAGTTGGTCAGAGGGAGATCCAACCTGGAAATCAGGAGGAATTTCCTGACAGGGAGAACAATTGATCAATGGAAGAGTTTTCTTCCATTGGAAGTTATGGGAGGTTTTCATCATTGGAGGTTTTCAAAAAATATTTATCTAAGATGTCTCAAAGGCCCTTTTCTCAAAAGACAACTGAACTTTTTTTTTTTTCTTTCAAGACGTTTCACTTCTCATCCAAGAAGTGTCTTCAGTTCTGACTGAATATGGGGAATGGAAAGATTTATATTCCTTGCAGTCAGCTTAACGACCAGATGACTGCAAGAAATATAAATCCTTCCATCCTCCACCACTCAGTCAGAACCAAAGAAGCTTCTTGGATGAACATCTTTAAAAGAAAAAAACAAGAAAGTCCAGTTGCCCCTTGAAAAAGCACCTTTGGGACAACCAAAGATGACTGAAAATCTCCATAGACACTTTCTCTGCAGTTGCTAAAAGTCCATTGTGGGTTGATGGTACATAATCAAATCAACATCGCTTGTGTGATTGAGAACTTCCAGGGATGCCCTGAATGCAGCCAATATTTATTCCAGGAATTGCCAGCAGTTGACATAAATATTTTGTTTTAAAAACCCTGTTTCCCAGCATGGAATAAGTATCTTGTTTATATGAAGTGCCACGAGGGGAAAAGAGGAACAGACAAGAATGGGATTGCAGTGAACCCCAAATCTGTTCTCAAATTTTCACAAAGTTCC
The DNA here is from genome assembly GCA_033807585.1 of Hydrophis major. Classification (NCBI taxonomy): domain Eukaryota; kingdom Metazoa; phylum Chordata; class Lepidosauria; order Squamata; family Elapidae; genus Hydrophis; species Hydrophis major. The sequence goes on from JAUCBL010000445.1 coordinate 41,881, forward strand.
CTCAGGATCATCAAACCACTCTGATTTGTGTATCGTTGCTGAACCACCATGTTGTTCTTGTTCTTGATTTATTTAAAAAAAAAAAAGTTCTTATTTTTCTTGTTCATTGTTTATTTTGTCCCTGATTATTCATCCAGCATTTTTATATTGTGGTTACATTATGAGCCATCCAGAGCAGTTTGGAATCAGATGAAGCCTAAACTAAACAAAATAAAAAATTAAATTAATTTTTTTTTAAAAGTGAAGTGAAGTGATAAAATAAGATAAAGTCACTTTTCTAAAATGGTATAGGTTCTCCTGCTTGAGCAGGGGGCTGGACTAGAAGACCTCCAAGATCCCTTCCAGCTGATTCATTCTATTTTATTCTAAAGTGACAATGAAGTGAAATGAAATAATAATTTTATTTAAATTAAATAAAAAAGTGACGTGAAGTGGTGAAGTGAAATGAAGTAATAAAATAAAGAGTGAAGTGAAATGAAATAAAATAAAGTGAATAAAATAAATAAAATAATAATTTTAATAAAATAAAATAAAAAAATAAAGTGACCTGAAGTGGTGAAGTGAAATGAAATAAAATAAAGTGAAGTGAATAAAATTAAAAAAAATAAAATAAAGTGATGTGAAGTAAAGTGAAATGAAATAATTTTAATAAAATGAAATTAAATAAAATAACAAAATCAAATCAAATCAAAAAATCAAATCAAATCACCATTGGACTCAGGGATGTCTTTGTCTGAGGGTCAAACAAATCAAAATGGCGGCCATAAGCATGAGACCAAGCCTCCTCCAGCCCTTTTTAACAGTTAGGGTTTTGATTGTGATTGTGGCTGCCATCTTGACTTTTTTGCACTCTCTCTCTCTGTGGACCCTTCCGGCTTGGTTACCCTTCTTAAAAAAAAATTAATCTTAGGCAGTAAAGTGGTGATGAAAGCAAAAAGACTTTAGGATTAGGAATTCTTTACGTTTTACTCCATGTCATTCTCCAATCATTCTTTTGACTTGAGTGCTCAGATTGTGGTAAATCCTCCCTCTCAGATTATCTCAATCTGGGCAATTAAAAAATCTGTGGACTTCAACTTCCAGAATTGTGGTTACATTGTGAGCCATCCTGAGCTGTTTGGAATTGGTTGATGCCAAAACTGAATAAAATAATAACTAAAATAATAAAGCAAAGCAAAATAAAATAATAAATAAAATAAAATAAAATAAAATAAAATAAAATAAAATAAAATAAAATAAAATAAAATAAAATAAAATAAAATAAAATAAAATAAAATAAAATAAAATAAAATAAAATAAAATAAAATAAAATAAAATAAAATAAAATAAAATAAAATAAAATAAAATAAAATAAAATAAAATAAAATAAAATAAAATAAAATAAAATAAAATCACCATTGGTCATAGGGATGTCTGTGTCTGAGGGTCAAAAAAATCAAAAATCAAAATGGCAGCCAAATGCTGGCTGGGGAATTCTGGGAATTGAAGTCCACCAAGTTAAAGTGGACAAAATTAAGAAGCATTTTGCTCCATGCATTAAATAGGTGATCTCATCTAGGCTACATTTCAAACTCATTTTGCTTTGGTTTTTTTATGTTTCTTTGGGACCAGAGAATCTTTCAATCATATCCTCACATTTACCAAGAAGTTTAGGCTGAATGATTTAACCATATGACCGGACCCGTTTTTACCCCCATTTTTATGGTAGTAATTAAATAAAACTTCAGTTAATCACCAAATATATGTTCATCACCATGGAGTGGTTTTTACTGGAAACCAGAAGTGAACGCCAGTTTCCAAGCAAGGATGTTGAAAATGGACATTAGGGTGGGACATTGCAAGCATCCATAAATGCAGGTCAAAAATGTGATCATGTGCCAAGGAAAGGAGGACACTGGCGCTCTGGAACCTGGTCCACCATAGCTGGAAAGGTATTTATTGATGGTTTGATGTTGGAGAAGACCTGTGAGAAGACCACGGAGTGACAAAAAAGGGAAGCCATGGATCGTTGGATCAACCCCAAAGTTCTCACTTGAGGCACAAATGACAAGATTCATTTTAGATACACGATGTTGAGATTGTAAAAAGTGCAAAGAGTTGAGCGCCAAAGATAATTTAGGGCCTGGAGACTAAATCATAGGATGAACCGTTGAGGGAACTAATATGTCTAGGGCAGCGGTCTTCAAATTTGACAGCTTGAAGACTTGTGGACTTCAACTCCCAGAATTCCTCCTCCAGTCATGTTAGCTCAGGAATCCTGGGAGTTGAAGTCCACCAGTCTTAAAGTTGCCAAGTTTGAAGGTCCTCGATCTGGACTAATAAGGAGAAGAATTAGAGGTGATTTGATATCAATGTTCCAAATTTCCTGACGGTGAGAAGAATTAACCAACGGAAGAGATGCCTTCAGAAGTTGTGGGTACTCCATGATTGCAAGTTTTCAAGAAAAGATTGGACAACCATTAGACTTGGATTGTATAAGGACTCCTGGGGGCAGGGGGTTCCCTGCCCCTATGAATTCTATGGTTCTACTTCAGGGGTCTTCAAACTTGGCAAGTTTAAGACTGGTGGACTTCAGCTCCCAGAATTCTTCCTCCAGCCATGTTTAACTCAGGAATTCTGGGAGTTGAAGTCCACCACTCTTAAACTCGCCAAATTTGAAGACCTCTGTTCTACTTTCTGATGGGATCAAGCAAGAACAGTAGGAATACTCAGCTCACAGGTTTGCTGTTATGGTGAAAACAGGAGAGTGTGCTGAATACATTTGCCACTTTGACTTATTTGTTCAAATAACAAAGGCTGGATACAAACAAACAAACCAACAAAAAAAACAAACAAATAAACAATCCACTCAAATTATAGCCACTTAAGAGTCAGCCTGTGGTGAGATGGGAGACACATGAATTTAATAAATAATGAACTTTGGAAAGGCAAGTGAAATACAATCCATTTTTGCTCTCCTACCGTCATCCTCCCACATCTGAAGCTCAGGTAGCCAACCTGGTGAGCGGCAAGAGATCTTGGCTCAAGTAATGTCCCAGAGAAGGCTGATGACACCCAAATTTTCCAAGTTCCAGGTAACGGAATAACAGAGTTGGAAGGGTCCCTGGAGGTCTTCTAGTCCAACCCCCTGCTCCAGCAGGAAACCCAATATATACCTTTCTGGACAAATGGCTGTCTAGTCTCTTCTTTGAAAACCTTCAGGGTTGGAGCATCTACAACTTCTGGTGGCAAGCAGTTCCACTGGTTAACTGTTCTCACTGTCAAGAAATTTATCCTTAGTTCTAGGTTGCTTCTCTCCTTGATCAGTTCCATATTTGCTTCTTGTCCTGCCTTCAGGTGCTTTGAAAAACAGTTTTTGTTTTTTTTAAAAAAAGAAGAGATTGGACAATCACTTGTCTAAAATGGTATAAGGTTTTCTTATGGACTAGAAAACCTCCAAAGTCCCTTCCAAGTCTGTTATTCTGTTATTTTCTCCTTGATTCGTTTCCATCCGTTGCTTCTTGTCCTGCTCTCAGGTGCTTTGGAGAATAAATTGACCCCCTCTTCTTTGGGGCAGCCCCTCAAATATTGGAAGACTGCTATCAGGTCACCTCCAGTCCTTCTTTGCATTAAACTACCATAGACATCCCCAATTCCTGCATCCGTTCCTCGTATGTTTTAGCCTGCAGGCCCCATAATCTTCACTGCTCTTCTCTGCACTCTTCCTAAGGTCTCAATCTTTTTTTTTTTTCATATTGTGGCACCCAAAACTGGATGCAGAGACATAATAGCAGTCTGCCAATATTTGAGGGGCTGCCCCAGAGAGGAGGAAGGGGCTCAAGCTATTTTCCAAAGCACCCGAAGGCCAGACAAGGAATAAAAGATGGAAACTGAACAAGGAGAGATTCAACCTGGAAACAAGGAGAAACTTTCTGACAGGGAGAACCATCAACCCGTGGAACAGAAGTTGCCTTCGGAAGTTGTGGGAGCGCCATCACTTGAGACTCTCAAGAAGAGATTGGACTGCCATCGGTCAGAAATGGTGTAGGTGTGTCTCCTGCTTGGAGCGGGGGTTGGACTAGATGACCTACAAGGTCCCTTCCAACTCTGTTAATCTAATCAATATCCCCAGAAGTTATAAAGTGGTACTAACACTTCATTCATCTTAATTCTATCCCTGTTAATGCAGCCTCTGTGAATCCCCACCTGCCTCCATTCAAACTCTGGAGTACTCATGACTAATGATCTAAGTGCTAGAGCCCACGGTAACTACATAGCCAAAAAGGCATTAAGAGTTGTTAATCTAATCCTATGTAGCTTCTTCTCTGGTACAGAATACAGAATACAGAATACCTTTATTGTCACTATCCACGTGTACAATTTGCATCATACGCATACACAGTGAAATTAAGCGACTCGTCCTTCAGTGCAACATACACACCAGAAATATACATAAATCTCTAAAAAATTATGATAAAAAGAGTAAAAAGAATAAAAGAATAAAAGAATAAAAATACCCTACTGTGCCTGTCCCAGTAGGAATTATTGCACATGCCCATCAACACAACAACAATAGTGATCATATTGCACAAGATTTGTTCACAATTATTTACAGTGTATCTGGCAGTATTTAAAATCAGTGCATGTGTAAGTTCAAGGTAGTTATGGCTTTAGGGAAAAAACTGTTTTTAAGGCGGTTTGTCCTTGACCAGATGCTCCTGTAACGCCTCCCTGAGGGCAACAGGTCAAACAGTCCATAACCAGGATGAGAACTGTCTTTTATGATGTTCACAGCTCTACTAAGACAGCGGGAGGAATAAATGTCCGACAGGGAGGGAAGAGGGCAGCCGATGATCTTCTGAGCTGCTTTGACTACCCTCTGTAATCTCTTCCTGTCTGCCATGGTGCAGTTGCCATACCACACTGTGATGCAGTATGTCAACAGACTTTCAATGGACGCACGGTAGAAGGTAATCAGCAGGTTAGAGTCCAGGTTGTGCTTCCTGAGCACCCGCAGGAAATGGAGTCTCTGCTGGGCCTTCTTAATGACCGCCGTGGTATTTTCCGTCCAAGAGATTTTATCAGCAATGATGACACCCAGAAACCGGAAGGTGTGGATCCTCTCCACCTGCTCTCCATCGATGTAAAGGGGAGCCAAATCGGTGTTATGCCTCCTAAAATCCACAATGAGTTCCTTAGTTTTCTTGGTGTTCAGAACTAAGTTGTTGTCCGAACACCAAGCTGTTAACATCAGGACCTCCTTCCTGTAAGCTGCCTCGTCTCCCTTCGAAATGAGTCCAACCACTGTGGTGTCATCAGCAAACTTCACAATGAGGTTGCTGTCGTGCTGTGGACTACAGTCGTGGGTGTAGAGGCAGTACAGGAGTGGGCTCAGCACGCAGCCCTGTGGGGAGCCAGTGCTGAGTGTACAAGTGGAAGAGAGGTGGGGGCCAAGCCTCACAGTCTGGGGCCGATCGCTTAGGAAGTCTTTTATCCAGGCACATGTAGGGGAAGGCAGACCTAATATGTCCAGTTTTTTAACCAGTATTCCTGGGATAATTGTGTTAAAGGCAGAGCTGTAGTCCACAAAGAGCATCCGGACATAGCTCTGCTGCTGCTCCAGGTGGCTCAGCGCAGCGTGCAGAGCTATGGCTATAGCGTCCTCTGTAGACCGGTTTGTACGGTAGGCAAACTGGTGAGGGTCGAAATCCAGGGGGAGATGATTGATGATGTGCCGGAGCACCAGCCTCTCAAAGCACTTCATAACTACAGGAGTAAGCGCCACTGGACGATAGTCATTGAGGCTGGAGATGGGGGATTTCTTCGGCACAGGGATAATTATAGCAGATTTCAGACAAGATGGTATAACTGCCTGGGCCAAGGAGAGGTTAAAGATGTCTTTGAAGATGGAAGCAAGCTGGGGAGCACATGCCTTGATATCACACTACTAACTAGAGCATACAAAACATTTGTACACCAATACATGAATCAATCTGAAACCCGCATTACATATCTGATATTAATACAGTTTAGAAAGTCCAGAAAAATTTCACAAGAAGAGTTCTCCGCTCCTATACGCGTTGCAGAAGACCTTATGCCACCAGACTTGAAATTCTAAACCTAGAAAATCTAGAACTATGCCACCTTCAGTCCAATCTAAGTATAGTGTATAAAATCCTACATTGCAATGTCCTACCTGTCAATGAATACTTCAGCTTCAACCATAACAACACAAGAGCAAACAATAGATACAAACTCAAGGTTAACCGCACCAAACTCGATTGCAGGAAATACGACTTCAGCAACCGAGGGGCCGATGTCTGGAATCCTCAACTTGACTCTGTGGTTTCTTCCCCAAACCCCAAAAACTTTAAACTTAGACTGTCTCCTATTGACTTCACTCCTTTCCTAAGAGGTCTGTAGGGGGGCGTGCATAAGCGCACCAATGTGCCTACTGTCCCTGTCCTATTGTTTCTTTTTAGCTTTCTTATATGTATCCATTTCATGTATTCATAACTATGTTTATACTTATACTTGTTATCAAATAATCACTTGACTAAATAAACAGATATCGATAGATAGATAGATAGATAGATAGATAGATAGATAGATAGATAATAATAATAATGATGATGATGATGATGATAGACAGATAGATGATAGACAGATAGATGATAGATAGATAGATAGATAATAATGATGATGATGATAGATAGATAGATGATAGACAGATAGATGATAGAAAGATAGATAATGATGATGATGATGATAGATAGATAGATAGATGATAGATAGATAGATAGATAGATAGATAGATAGATAGATAATGATGATGATGATAGATAGATAGATAATAGACAGATGATAATGATGATGATGATGATAGATAGATAGATGATAGACAGATAGATGATAGACAGATTGATAGATGATAGATAGATAGATAGATAGATAGATAGATGATGATGATGATAGATAGATGATAGATGACAGAAAGATAGATAGATAAATGGATAATAATGATGATGATGATGATAGATAGATAGATAAATAGATGATAGACAGATAGATGATAGATAGATAGATAGATAGATAGATAGATAGATAATAATGATGATGATAGATAGATAGATAAATAGATGATAGACAGATAGATGATAGAAAGATAGATAGATAGATAGATGATGATGATGATGATGATAGGTAGATAGATGATAGACAGATAGATGATAGACAGATTGATAGAGGATAGATAGATAGATAATAGATAGATTGATAGATAGATAGATAGATAGATAGATAGATAGATAGATAGATAGATAGATAGATGGTACTAACACTTCACTCATCTTAATTCTATCCCTCTGTTAATGCAGCATCTGTGAATCCTCACCTGCCCCCATTTTGCGCTTTTTAAAAATAAAAAATAAAATAAAAATTACCTTCATGAGCCACTGCGTGTTATTTTCCAAAATCCTCTCCAGCTGCTGGACTCTCGGGCTGGGCTGCCCATCGCTCCCTGGCGGGGAAGAGTCCCCGGGAGAATCCCGCTGCAGGGCGTTGATGCCCAGAGGGTCTCCGCCGGGGGCTGTTTGGCAGGGGGGAGGATCCGCTTCAGGTAGGACAAAGGTGTAACTGCAGCGCCCCTGCTGAACCCGGTGGGCGCGGCGGCGGAAGACCCCTTCGCTCGCCCTCCTCTGGCTGCCCTTCGCCCCCCGGACTGCCAGCAGGGCACCGAGGACCAGGAAAGCCAGGAGGAAGAATTGCATGGCGGCCAGGTGGGGGGTGGGGTGAGCCCAGAAAAACCCACACTCACCCTTCTCCCCGGTCCTTAAAGTTGGTTGGTTGGTTTGTTTTTCTCGGCTAAAAGTCTCGGCTGCAACCAGCCCCGGGGATGCGAGACTGGGGCTGATGCCAACGGAGAAGGCTGCGCTTCTTTCTGTGGGTCAGGCTGATTTCTCCCCCCCCTCCCCCCCAGCCACCTTTCTCAATGCATTCACATTCTGTAAAATTAGAACTTCCTCTCTCTCTCTCTCTCTCAGCCCCTCCTCCTTTCCTCCCCCCCCTCTTTTTTTGACAGGCCCCCTCTTCCTCAACAAGTCTGACACCCCCCCCCCCACTTTAATCATCCGGCGGGTCTCTGGAGGTATGAGGTCAGTTCTGAGGAGGAAGAAGAGGAGGAAAAGGAGGGGGGAGGAGGGAGATAAGAGAATTTGAGGGGCTGCCCCAAAGAGGAAGAGGAGGAGGAAGAGAGAAGAAGGAGAAAGAGAAGAAGAGAGAAGAAAGAGGAGAAAGAGGAAAAGAAGAAGAGGGAAAAAGAAGCAGGAGGAGGAGGAGGAGAAGGAGAAGAAGAAGAAGAAGAAGAAGAAGAAGAAGAAGAAGAAGAAGAAGAAGAAGAAGAAGAAGAAGAAGAAGAAGAAGAAGAAGAAGAAGAAGAGAATTTGAGGGGCTGCCATAAAGAGGAGGGGGCCAACTTTTTTTCCACAGCACCAAAAGAAACAAGAAACAACAGATGGAAATTAATCACAGAGAGAAGCAACCTGGAATTAAGGAGACACTTTCTAATCGTGAGGACAATTGACCAGTGGAGCAGAATTTCAGAAGTTGTGGGCGCTCCATCACTGGAGGTTTCCAAGAAGAGACTGGGCAGCCATTTGTCTAGGGTGATGTGGGGTCTCCAGCCTGAGCAGGGGGTTGGACTAGAAGGTCTCCAAGGTCCCTTCCAACTCTATTCTGGTTGAAGAGAAGGAGAATGAGAAGGGGACAGAAGGACTAGGGGGGTCTTTCGTGCTCTCTGAAGTTGATTGTTTCCTTGTAGTTGTTTCACGGCCGAACTAGAGAACACCATCCGTGCTAGAATGGAGTGGGGTTTGCAGGGAGGACTGGAGAAGATGGAGACAGAAAGAAAAGGAGAAAGGGAAGGAGAGGAAGATGAGGAAGAAGGATGGAGACAGGAGGAGGAAGAAAAAGGGAGCAAGAATTCTCCCCTCCTCCAATCCTGTCACAAGAGCTCACGTTTCAGACTGAAGGTTACACACTCACAACCAGGCAACCCAAAAGGGAGTGGGTTCATATGGTTTTTAAAAATCCATATGGAGCGTTTTAAGTCAATGTACAGAGTTGGTGTGGGGGGGGGGGTTGGGGCGGGAAAGGGGGACTAGAGAGGATAATTCAAACCTGTCAATCTTTGCCTGCTTCAGTTTGGCATCCAACTGACTTTTGCAACTGCAAAGAACACATCCCATTTCTGGCCTCCTCCCCAAAGTTTTTCAAAAGATTGGCTTAACACTTTTTCACATGACTTAATTAATGGAACTGAACTGGTTTTCTGTTTTTTTGCTTTCTCTGGATATTTCCTAAACATGTAAATTAGAGATAAAAAATTAGAGTAACTCCCTCCCTCCCTTCTAGCACTGATGTTTACCAGTTGGGTCAAGGAACATCTGCAAGAAAACCACTAAGCTCAAAGATCCCCCACAAACCTCACTCTATTCCTCCTCCTCCTCCACTACAGCCTTGATGATGTTCCCTAGCTGGGTCATGAAATGTCTTGGTACTCAGAGAGTACCAAGGACCCCACAGTCTTCCTCCTAGGCACTGATGATGTTAGCTAGTTGGGTCATGAAACATCTGCAAGAAAATCACTCAGCTCAGAGAGCACCAAGCACCCCATAGTCCTCTTCCTCCTCTCCACATACTCTGCTCCCTTCTAGCACTGATGATGTTACCTAAATTGGTCATGAAACATGCAAGAAACCACTTAAGATCAGAGAGCACCAAGGACCACACGGTTCTCCTCTTTATCCTCCTTCTCTTTATTCTCCTCCACTCCCCCTGCTCCCTTCTAGCATTGATAATGTTACCTAGTTGGGTCATGAAACATCTGCAAGAAAACCACCAAGCTCAGAGACCATCAAGAATCCATAGTCCTTCTCCTCCTCGTCCTCCCTCCTTCCCCTTCCTCCTCTCTGCAAACCCCACTCACTTCTATCACTGATGATGTCCCCTAGATGGGTCATGAAACATCTGCAAGAAAATCACACAGCTCAGAGGACCAAGGACCCCATAACTGCTTGAGCTGCTTCCATATTAAATAAACTGAGGCAGGTAGAACAATTGGATAGGTCTAATGAAGACTAGGGGGTGACATAAGAGCAGCCTTCCAATATTTGAGGGGCTCCCACCAAGAAGAGCGGGATGGCCTAGTATTCTACAAAGCTCCTTGGGAGCAAGAGGAGAATCAACAGATAGAAAACTCATCGAGGAGAGAAGCAACCTAGAACTCTCTAGTTCTAAGGAGACATTTTGTTGACAGTGAGAATAATCCATCAATCGAACGGCTTCCTCTGGAGATTGTGGGTGACTCATCACTGGAGGATTTTTCAGAAGAGATTGGACAATGCTTTGTCTGAAGGGGTAGAAGGCATGGGTGTCAAACCCAGGGTGTCATGTTGCTATCATGTGATGTATTGCAATGTTTTTCCCCTTTGCGGAACTGGGATAGGCATGGCCTGCGCGTGACGCATTCGGCCCATGGGCCGCCAGTGTGACATCCCTGGTATAGAGTCTCCTAGTTGAGCAGGGGGTTGGACTAGAAGACCTCCAAGGTCCCTTCCAACTGTTGTTCTGTAAGGGTCTCCTGTTTGAGCTGAGGGTTGGAAGAGATGACCTCCCAGGTCCCTTCCAGCTCTTTTATTCCATAAGAGTCTCCAGCTTGAGCAGGGGGTTGGACTGGAAGACCTCTGAGGTCCCTTCCAACCCTTGTTATTCTATCATTCTGTAAGGGTCTCCTGTTTGAGGTGAGGGTTGGACTAGATGACCTCCCAGGTCCCTTCCAGCTCTGTTATTCCATAAGAGTCTCCAGCTTGAGCAGGGGGTTGGACTAGAAGACCTCAGAGGTCCCTTCCAACCCTTGTTATTCTATCATTCTGTAAGGGTCTCCTGTTTGAGGTGAGGGTTGGACTAGATGACCTCCCAGGTCCCTTCCAGCTTTGTTATTCCATAAGAGTCTCCAGCTTGAGCAGGGGGTTGGACTAGAAGACCTCAGAGGTCCCTTCCAACCCTTGTTATTCTATCATTCTGTAAGGGTCTCCTGTTTGAGGTGAGGGTTGGACTAGATGACCTCCCAGATCCCTTCCAGCTCTGTTATTCTATAAAGGGCTCCTGCTTGAGCAGGAGGCTGGACCAGGGGTGGGATTCTACCAGTTCGCACCTGTTCACTAGAACCGGTTGTTAACATTCTAAGCAGTTGGAAGAACTGGTTGTTAGAAGAAATTATTGGGCTAATCCTGTAAGGCAAACAGGAAGGAAACATTCTGGTGTTGCTTACAGAAACAGCCTCTCCGTTAACCCTTATTACATTCTTGGCAGGACTAGACTTCCTGTCTCAGGAACTTCTCTGGAGTTTTCTTTCCCTCTTTTGCTGCTACTTTGCTTGTGTGGAGTGACCATTCAAAGTTACAATGGCACTGAAAAAAGTGACTTCTTATGACCGTTTTTCACACTTACAACTGTTGCAGCATCCCCACAGTCATGAGAGGCCAGGCGAGGAGATGCGTGCCTCGATGTGGGTGATTTTGAGTTGGCCACGCCCAGCCAATAAAATGACCACCAAGCCACGTCCACCCAGACACATGACCACCAAGCCACGGCCACTAACTAAGCCACACCCACAGAACTGGTTGTTTAAAAAAAATTGAATCCCACCCCTGGGCTGGACTAGAAGACCTCCAACGTCCCTTCCACCTCAGTTATTCTATGATATTAGTTGAAAGGCAAAGGAAGGGATTTCAGGGAGGGCTTTTCCTGTATCATCTAAATATCCACCTCCCCGCGTCCCTCTCAGCCAGGGTTTCCTGGAAATCCCAGCCTCCCTGGAAGCCGACCTCTTCCCTAGGATGCAAAGTGGACAAGGATCTTGGAAGGAAGGAAGGAAGGTGAGGCTGTTTGCTTTGGCTGGGGTTCTCCTGATCGATGCCAGCTGTTTGCTGACTTCAGAGGAGCAACAGGAAGAGGTCAAGAAGTGTTTCCTTTGTTTGGGCTGTTGGGAGAAAAGTCCACCTGGGTTCAGTTCCACCTGGGAAGAAAGACACTGGAAACATGGAGGCTGCGTGGAAGGATGGTTTTTAAGGGTGGAACAAGACCACATTGAGGTCCCGGGCAAAAAAGAGCACATGGGTGAGAAAAATTGATAACCTCTGTTGGGCTTTGAACTTGCTTCCTGTTCCTGGGGCAAGAAATGTATCCTGATTGGTTGTCAGACTCCCATGAGGCCATGGAGAGGTAGCTTGGTTGAGTCTTGATGGGTGATGTAATCGTCCAAGGTGCCATGTGGTGAGATGGGTAGAGGGCTAATCCTATCATGTCCTGAGTGCCATGTCTTAACAGAGTAGAGTAAAGTAGAGTAGAATTTAATAGAATATAGAATATAAAATAGAATATAAAATAGAATATAGAATATAGAATATAAAATAGAATATAGAATAAAATAGAAAATAGAAAATAGAAAATAGAAAATAGAAAATAGAAAATAGAAAATAGAAAATAGAATAGACTAGAATATAGAAATAAGAATAGAACAGAGTAGAGTAGAATAGAATAGAATAGAATAGAATAGAATAGAATAGAATGGAATGGAATGGAATGGAATGGAATGGAATGGAATGGAATGGAATGGATGGAATGGAATGGAATGGAATGGAATGGAATGGAATGGAATGGAATGGAATGGAATGGAATAGAATAGAATAGAATATAGAACTTAGAATAGAATAGAATAGAAAATAGAATAGAATAGGTTATAGAAATTAAAATAGAATAGAATATAGAGATAAGAACAGAATAGTGGAGTAGAATAGAAAATAGAAAATAGAAAATAGAAAATAGAAAATAGAAAATAGAAAATAGAAAATAGAAAATAGAAAATAGAAAATAGAAAATAGAAAATAGAAAATAGAAAATAGAAAATAGAAAATAGAAAATAGAAAATAGAAAATAGAAAATAGAATAGACTAGAACAGAACAGAATAGAAAATAGAATAGAATATAGAAATTAGAATAGAGTAGAGTGGAGTAGAATAGAAAAGTAGAATATAGAAATTAGAATAGAATAGAATAGAATAGAATATAAAATAGAATAGAATAGAATAGAATTCTTTATTGGCCAAGTGTCATTGGACACACAAGAAATTTGTCTTTGGTGCAAATGCTCTCAGTGTTCATCAAAGAAAAGCTACATTTGTCAAGAGTCAAGAATCATCAGGTCCAACACTTAATGATAGTCATAGGGTATAATAAGCAATCAAATCATACTAGGAAACAGTCAATAAAAATCATTAGGATACAAGTGACAAAGTTATAGTCATACAGTCACAAGAGGGAGGGGATGCATGAAAGGTAGGATGGGAGATTTAATAGTCATAGTAATGCAGACTTAATAAAGAGTTGGACAGTGTTGAGGGAATTACTTGTTTAGCAGAGTGATGGAGGTCAGGAAAAAAACCTGTCCTCGTGTCTAGTTGTTCTGGTGTGCAGGGCTCTATAGGGTCATTTTGAGGGAAGGAATTGAAACAGTTTACGTCCGGGATGTGAAGGGTCTGTAGATACTTTCACAGCCCTCTTTTTGACTCATGCAGTGTGCAGGTCCTTATATCATCCTTAATCCCATCACCCTGGAGTTGAAGGGGGAGATGGGGCAGAGAGCTGCAGGAAGCTGCTTTGTCTTTAAAAACATGTTTCTCCTTTTCTCATCCAGGAAAATATAATATTCTGCCTTTTTCCTAGAATATTTCATTCTTTTAGGAGAGGGGTGGGTGCTAACTTTCTTAACGTCCATCTCGATCTTCTTGTCTTTTCCATTTAATTGTCATTGGATTGTGGTCTGCCCAAGTACTTGTTTCACTATTTATTTCTTGAATATTAGATATTAATTCTGTTGACATCCATATCATATCTATTCTGGACCATGATAAATGTCTATTTGAGTAAAAAGTATATTGTTTAGTTTTAGTATTTCTTTCTCTCCATGTATCTTTTAGATTTAATTCATCAACCATTTTAAAAAAGGATTTGGGGAGAGTCTTTCTGTTTTGCTTTGTTGTTGTTGCTGAATTTATTTATTTATTGTCTACAATTTATTGTCTACAATTCCATTAAAATCTCCTATCATAACTATATTGGCATAGTCCTGTTCAATTATTTTCATATGTAATTTTTTATAAAATTCTTCTTGTTTATCATGATAAACAAGAAAGTGCTAACTTTCTTCAGGCCTAGGGCAAAAGCTTTACCCCAAAGCAGAGGAGATCTTCTCAGCTAAAGAAAATGTATCACAGTTAATTCTTTTTTTTTTTTCTCTCTCTCTCTCCTGCCCATGCCAATCTGGCTACCTGGCAGAATTACTAGTTCCCATCTTGTCTTCTCCTCTGGAACCAAAACAGAAAAGCCAAAATTATGATTTAGGGCCCGTTTAGGACCCATTTGGCCTGCAGCCGGGCAGAGTGTTGCTAGAAAGCTGCTATTTTGGGAAAGGCTCAAAGACTGCCAGGATCCCCCACGTGGGAAGGAAGGGGGAAGGGGGCTGTTTTCCTAAGGGCACATTTAAAATGTTTTCAGAGCCTGTTTGGAACTGGTAGACAAAAGAAGGGGGGAGAGTCAACTGTCTTGCTGCAATTTGATCAGCAACTCCAGGACTGCAAGTTAGGATTTTTTTTATATCTTCAGAAAGCCCCCAAGACACACATTTATTTCTTTAAATGTATTTTATATGCACGGATATAGAGGCATAATATTGGTTGGGTTGGGGTTGGGATGGGTTGGCTTGGGGATGGGCTATTGTGTTGAGTTGAGCTGAGTGAGCTGAGTTGAGTTGGGTTGCATTGTGTTGAGTTGAGAGAGTTGAGTTGAGTTGCTTTAGGCTGGACTGGGCTGGGCGCATTGACTTGAGTTGCATTGAATTGAGTGAATTGGGTTGGGTTGAGATGGCTGCATTGTGTTGAGTTGATTTACATTGAGTTAAGAGTTGGGTTGCTTTGGGCTGTGCTGGGCTAGGGTATATACTGTTGAGCTGAGTTGCATTGAATTGAGGGAATTGGGTTGGGCTGGGTTGCATTGTGTTGAATTGAATTGTATTGAGTTGAGTGAGTTGAGTTGGGCTGCTTTAGGTTAGATTGGGCTGGGCTGAACTAGGGTGCATTGAGTTGAGTTGCATTGAGTTGAGTTGGTGTGGGATGGATTGGGATGGATGGGGCGGGCTGCATTGTGTTGAGCTGAATAACTTGAGTTGTGTTGAGTGGAGCTATATTGAGTTGAGTTGGGCTGGACTGAGATGAGTTGAGCTGAGCTGCATTGAGCTAAGTTGCATCAGATTGAATTGATTTTGGTGCCATCCAAAATCAAAGCAACCTCCCACCCAACCACATTTTACCCATCATGAGAAAAGACTGAAGAATTCAAATATGTTTAAAGAAACCCAACACAATAATGAGTATGCATCAACCCTTATGCAAGACCAAGAACGCATTGACATTCACCCAGATTATCCATTTTCTGTATTCATCCAACACAGAGAACCGTCAAATCACAAATGGACTAAATTGACACACCTCACCAAGCTGACTGTGTTATCTGAATACAACCACTAGCATGAGTGAGAATCATTGTCACTGTCATGTTGTCACCTAAATATGAGCCAGCAGTGTGCTGCAACTCCCAATAAAGGTCAATAAGAGCCTAGGTTGCATTAACAGAGGGACAGAATCAAGATCAGGTGAAGTGTTAATACCAGAGGTGATATTCAGCAGGTTCTGACCAGTTCTGGAGAACCGGTAGCAGAAATTTTGAGTAGTTTGGAAAACTGGCAAATACCATCTCCGACTGGAGATTTTGCAGTATCCTTCCCCTGCCATGCCCACCAAGCCACATCCACAGAACCGGTAGTAAAACGAATTGAATCCCACCACAGGTTAATACCACTTGGTAAGGCCACACTTGGAATACTGCATCCAGTTTTGGTCACATTCCAAAAAAAGATGTTAAGACTCTGGAAAGAGTGCAGAGAGAACAACAAAGAGGATTTGGAGACTGGAAGCAAAAACATACGAGGAAGGATTGCAGGAATTGGATATGTCTGGTTGAATGAAAAAAGGACTAGGGGAGACATGATAGCAGGATTCCAATATCTCAGGGGCTGCTCCAAAGAAGAGGGAGTCAAGCTATTCTTCAAAGCAGGGGTCGCCAATCTTTTGGACCTCAGGAAGCACTGAACTCATAATTTTAAATGCTGGGAATTTGACTGACAGTGTCTTGCTGACGTTGGAGAGAGAGAGAGGGAGAGAGGGTGATCTGATCTAACCTAACTCTCTCTCTCACTCTTTCTCTCTCTCTCTCTCTCTCTCACACACACACACATATACAAAACACACAGAGGCAAGGGTGGGATTCAAATTTCTTAACAACCAGTTCTGTGGGTGTGGTCTAATTTGTGGGTGTGGCTTGGTGATCATGTGACTGGCTGGGCATGGCTTGTATGTAAATATTAGAAATATATATGTCAATATTGAATTTTTTATTTAAAAAAGAGCAACTTTTACCCAAAATCAGGCAAAGTAGGCAGGCAGATTGAGCTGCTCACAGAATCACAGATTCACTGAGAGATCTATCTTTCTGCTATCGGCTAGCTCAGTCTGTCACATAAAATTTGCTTGCAAGCAAATTCATAAAATTAACTCACAACACACCATGTATGCAAATATTGATTTTTTTATATATAAAAAGAGCACCTTTTACCTAAAATCAGGCAAAGCACAGGCTGATTGAGTTGCTCACAGAATCACAGATTCACTGAGAGATCTATCTTTCTGCTATCGGCTAGCTCAGTCTGTCACATAAAATTTGCTTGCAAGCAAATTCATAAAATTAACTCACAACACACCATGTATGCAAATATTGATTTTTTTTATATAAAAAGAGCACCTTTTACCTAAAATCAGGCAAAGCACAGGCAGATTGAGTTGCTCACAGAATCACAGATTCACTGAGAGATCTATCTTTCTGCCATTGGCTACCTGAGTCTGCACTGAATAATAGAAGCTTCAATCCTAAGGGAGGTTTGGCTGTGCTTAAAAGCAGAGCCAAAGATCTAGATTACTAGAAAGCAAGAAATCCAATGATTTCTTGCTTTCTAGCTAATCTAAACCTCCCGGCACAGCAGAACAGCTGATGGTCGGAAAAAGGAAAAATAGCAACTTAGCAGGCAAGTTTGCCCGGTAAGGAGTGAGTGGGCGGGGAGGGTTCCCGCGGGCCATGTGGGCAGTGCAGCCTTATGTTCCCCCGCAGCCTGGATTAATTGCTTTGGGAGGGTGCTCTGGGGGTGAGATTTCTCTGCGGCCCACCAACATTTTCTCGTGGACCACCAGAGAGCTGTGGCAATCACTGCTCTGAAGCCCTTGAGGGCAGGACAGGAAGCGATGGGTGGAAACTAATCAAGGAGAGAAGCAACCTGGAAGTAAGGAGAAATTTCCACTGAATTAATCAGTGGAACGACTTGCCACCAGGAAGTTGTGGATTCATTTTCCTTCCCTGGAGGTTTTTAAGAAGAGACTGGGCCACCGTTTGTCTGGAATGGTATAGGGTTTCCTGTCTGAACAGGGGGTTGGACTAGAAGACCTCTACGGTCCCTTCCAACTCTTTGATTCTGTTATATGGAAAGGAAGAGATAGAGGGAGAGGGTGGAAAGGGGGAAGGAAAGGAGAAAGGGAAGGAGAAAGGGAAGAGAAAGAGGAAAGGGAAGAGAATGGGAGAAGGAGAAGGAAAGAGAAGAGGAGAGAAAGAGGAAAGGGAAGAGAATGGGGGAAGGAAAGGAAGAGAAAGTGGAAAGAGAAGAGGAGAGAAAGAGGCAAGGAAAGAGAAGAGAAAGTGGAAAGAGAAGAGAAGAGAAAGAGGAAAGAGAAGAGAAAGGGGAAAGGAAAGAGGTAGGAAGGAAAGATAGGAAAAGAAAGGGAAGGGAAAAGGGAAAGGAAAGGGAGGGAGGGAGGGAGGGAGGGAGGAAGATGGAAAGGAAAGTTACAATCTTTGTCTGTTTCCTAGGAGTGAAGAACTTTATCCATGAACCGTACTTACACTCTCGTTCTCTAAGACGGGCATTTTCCCTGGTGGGAACCCTGCCATGTTTCAATCACTCCATAGTTTGGCATCTGCCATCCTCTCTCTCTCCCTCTCTCTCCATCCCCACCCCCCTGCTCCCTTTCCTACCGCCCCCCCAGCCTACCCAACAAATCCAGCCCATGATGAATCTCGTCTTGAGTTCACAATGCCAGCTTGCTCTCCAGGGTATGCTGGAGAGGGGGAAAAGGTCCCTGTACTCACAATCAGCTGCCAACCACAACACCACATGAGCATGAGAGAGGGACACCAGGCTTGGGAGAAGGAAGGGGGTGTGTGATCTCTCCTGCAGATCCTTTGAATGTCTCTCTTTTTAAGGAAGGCCAGGAGATCCTGGCTTAACTCACAGCAGGCCTCTCCGGCTGGAGCTGATGGCACGGGGATCACCTTTCTGCCTTTCTGGTATTTATTTTTTTATTTTTTTTAAACGGAATATTATTCGTGGAAATCACGAGCCTGAAAATTTGGACTTTGGGGAGGGAAAGCTTTTATTTAATCCCTTCGATGATGCACGGTCTCTGAAATGCAAGCCCCCCCCCCCCAACCTGGAATACTGAAACCAATTTTGGTTCACCATGATGACAAAAAAGGATGCTGAGGCTTTGGAAGAAGGCTCAGCGAAGAGCAACGAAGAGGATCAAAGGCCTTTATGAAGAGCTCATGAAGAAGGGCTGCAGGATTTGGGTTTGGCCAGTTTAGAAAAAAGAAGGACTAGGGGAGACAGGAGAACAGTCTTCCAGTATTTGGGAGGGGGCTGCCACAAAGAAGAGGGGTGGGGTCAAACTATTCTCCAAAGCACCAGAAGGCAGGAGAAGAAACAAGGAGAGAAGCAACCAAGAATGAAGGAGAAACCTCCTAACAGTGAAGACGATTAACCAGTGGAACAGCCTGCCACCAGAAGTTGTGGGTGCTCTAATACTGGAGGTTTTTAAGAAGAGACTGGTCAGCCACTTGTCTGAGATGGTATATGTTCTCCTGCTTGGGCGAGACTAGATGACCTACAAGGTCCCTTCCAGCTTATTCTATTCTATTCTATTCTATTCTATTCTATTCTATTCTATTCTATTCTATTCTATTCTATTCTGCTCTACTCTACTCTATTCCTATTCTATTCTGTTCTGTTCTGTTCTGTTCTGTTTTATTCTGTTCTATGTTCTATTCAATTCTATTCCTATTCCATTCCAAATTTTCTATTCTATTCTATTCTATTCTACTTACTCTACTCTATTCTATTTTCTATTCTTTTCTATTTTCTATTCTGTTCTATTCTATTTGATATACAATTGACCCCAACTCTTCTGTTGCTCTTCTGTTGCTAAGCAAGACAGTTGTTAACTGAGTTTTTTCCCCATATTACGATCTTTCGGGCCACAGTGGAATCTCTGCAGAGGTTCATTGAGCCACACAGTTGCAAAGTGAATCTGGCTTCCCCAATCAATCAGAATAGAGTCGGAAGGGATATATGTGCAAACGGTTGGGGAAAGTTGCAAGGGAGGCTTAAAAAAAATGTAACAACTGGTTCTCTGCCTAGTTGCTGGGTGGGTGTGACCTAGTTGGCCTCCTGCACCAGGGGGGAGGGGTGTTTTCATCCTCCCGGGGCTCCAGAGGCTTTCCTCAAGCCTCCAGGATGGCAAGAATGGCCTCCTTGGGCTCTGGAGACGCTGTGGAAGCCAGAAACAGGCCCATTTTTGGGCTTCCAGAACTTACAGGATGCCCATGGTTTGCCGGTGGAATTTTCTGACGGGGAGAACAATCAACCCATGGAACGGAAGTTGCCCTCGGAAGTTGTGGGAGCTTCATCCCTGGAGGCTTTCAAGGAGAGACTGGACTGCCCTCTGTCAGAAATGGTGTAGGGTCTCCAGCTTGGGTGGGTGGAGGGTTGGGCTAGATGACCTACAAGGTTCCTTCCAATTCTGTTAAACTGAATCTATCTAAGATTATCAAAGCAGCCCTG
Source organism: Hydrophis major (assembly GCA_033807585.1). Taxonomy (NCBI): domain Eukaryota; kingdom Metazoa; phylum Chordata; class Lepidosauria; order Squamata; family Elapidae; genus Hydrophis; species Hydrophis major. The sequence continues at coordinate 61,973 of JAUCBL010000445.1, forward strand.
GAGACTAAAGCATATGATGAACGGTTGCAGGAACTGGGCCTGGCTAATCTAAGGAAGAGAAGGACCAGGGGAGACATGAAAGCAGTTTTCCAATATTTGAGGGGCTGCCCCAGAGAGGAGGAAGGGATCAAGCTATTCTCCAAAGCACCTGAAGACCAGACAAGGAATAATAATGGATGGAAATTAATCAAGGAGAGATTCAACCTGGAAATAAGGAGAAATTTTCTGACCCTGGGAACAATCAACCCATGGAACAGAAGTTGCCCTCGGAAGTTGTGGAAGCTTCATCCCTGGAGGCTTTCAAGGAGAGACTGGACTGCCCTCTGTCAGAAATGGTGTAGGGTCTCCAGCTTGGGTGGGTGGAGGGTTGGGCTAGATGACCTACAAGGTTCCTTCCAATTCTGTTAAACTGAATCTATCTAAGATTATCAAAGCAGCCCTGGAGACTAAAGCATATGATGAACGGTTGCAGGAACTGGGCCTGGCTAATCTAAGGAAGAGAAGGACCAGGGGAGACAGGATAACATCTTCCAATATTTGAGGGGCTGCCCCAGAGAGGAGGAAGGGATCAAGCTATTTTCCAAAGGACCCAAAGGCCAAACAAGGAACAATGGATGGAAGGTGATCAAGGAGAGAGATTCAACCTGGAAATAAGGAGAAACTTTCTGACCGTGAGAATAATCCACCCATGGAAGGGAAGTTGCCCTCGGAAGTGGTGGGAGCTTCATCCCTGGAGGCTTTCAAGAAGAGACTGGACTGCCCTCTCTCAGAAAATGGTGCAGGTTTCTCCTGCATGGGCAGGGGGTTGGACTAGATGACCTTCAAGGTCCCTTCTAACTTCTAGGGAAGAGAAGGACCAGGGGAGACAGGAGAGCAGTCTTCCAATAGTTATGGGGCTGCCCCAGAGAGGAGGAAGTGGGTCAAGCTATTCTCCAAAGCACCTGAAGGACAAGGAATAATAGATGGAAACTGAACAAGGAGAGATTCAACCTAGAAATAAGGAGAAATTTTCTGACAGGGAGAACAATCAACCCGTGGAACAGAAGCTGCTTTTGGAAATTATAGGAGCATCAGCATTGGAAGCTTTCAAGTAGAAGAATTGGAGAGCTTTTGTCAGAAATGGTGTAGAGTCTCCTGCTTGGGTGGGGGGTTGGACTGGATGACCTACAAGGTCCCTTCCAACTCTGTTGGAATCTGTAATCTGTAAAAGAAGAGGGAGTCAAGCTCCTCTCCAAAGCACCTGAAGGCAGGACAAGAAGTCATAGATGGAAACTAATCCAGGAGAGATTCAAGCTAGAATTAAGGAGAAATTTCCTAACCGTGAGGACAGTTAACCAGTGGAACAGAAATTTTCCTTCAGAAGTTGTGGGAGCTTCATCCCTGGAGGCTTTCAAGAAGAGACTGGACTGCCTTCTGTCAGAAATCGTGTAGGGTCTCCTGCTTGGGCGGGGGGTTGGACTAGATGACCTATAAGGTCCCTTCCAACTCTGTTAATCTGAATCTATCTAAGATGATCAAAGCAGGTTTGGAGACTAAAACATATGGTGAACGATTGCAGGAACTGGGCCTGGCTAATCTAAGGAAGAGAAGGACCAGGGAGACAGGAGAGCAGCCTTCCAATATTTGAGGGGCTGCCCCAGGGAGGAGGAGGGGGTCAAGCTATTTTCCAAAGCACCTGAAGGCCAGACAAGGAATAATGGATGGAAATTGAACAAGGAGAGATTCAACCTGGAAATAAGGAGAAACTTTCTGACCGTGAGAACAATCTACCCATGGAACAGAAGTTGCCCTCGGAAGTGGTGGAGCTTCATCCTTGGAGGCTTTCAAGAAGAGACTGGACTTCCATTTGTCAGAAATGGTGTAGGGTCTCCCGCTTGGGCGGGGGGTTGGACCAGATGACCTCCAAGGTCCCTTCCAATTCTGTTATTCTGTTCTCAAGGAGAGATTCAACCTGGAAATAAGGAAGAATTTTCTGACCCTGAGAACCATCAACCCGTGGAGTAGAAGTTGCCTTCAGAAGTTGTGGGAGCTTCATCCCTGGAGGCTTTCAAGAAGAGGCTGGACTGCCCTCTCTCAGAAAATGGTGCAGGTTTCTCCTGCATGGGCAGGGGGTTGGACTAGATGATCTCCAAGGTCCCTTCTAACTTCTAGGGAAGAGAAGGACCAGGGGAGACAGGAGAGCAGTCTTCCAATAGTTATGGGCTGCCCCAGAGAGGAGAAAGGGGGTCAAGCTATTTTCCAAAGCACCTGAAGGCAGGAGAAGAAGCAACGGATGGAAACTATTCAAGGAGAGAAGCAACCTAGAACTAAAGAGATATTTTCCTGGCCGTCAGAACAATTAACCAGTGGAACTGCTTGCCACCAGAAGTTGTGGGAGCTTCATCCCTGGAGGCTTTCAAGAAGAGACTGGACGGCCCTCGGTCAGAAATGGTGTAGGGCAGTGGTGGCTAACCTTTTTTGGCATCGAGCACCAAAATAGGAGCGTGCGTGCACCAGAACCCGGAAGAGCAGCTCTTCAACGTGGGCATGCAGGACCGGCCACCTGATCTTCCAGGTTCCAGGTGCATGCATGAAGACCAGCTGACTGCCGTCTGCATGTGCTCCAGGAAGTTTGCTTTTCCCGTTTCCGGTGCTCCTGTGCGTGCAAAGAGGAGCTGGCTGCCAAGCATGTGGGCACTGAACCTGGAAGAGCAATG